>BGPR01000482.1:479593-538684 GCA_013235015.1 Araneus ventricosus
TTATCGCCTTGTAGAATGTTATTCAAAGCAAATGGCATATTTATTTACCATTCTGAAAATTAATTTTAAATTCAGTAAAGAAAAAATTACAGAAGTTCAAAATCAAAACATTTTCATCACAAAAAGATGTTCAGTTAAAATAATAAATCTCAACTCTTTTCAGTAATTACTTCTTCTATCTCCTTTTTTTTCCTATCAGTTACTGAGCCAATAAAGACTTTTTGCACAGAAACAAGAAATGCAAATTACCGACCAGGAAAAATATATTTATAACCCAGTCGTAACTTTCCGTAAAATTTATTTTTTTATTAAAATAAGCATACTATTTTTACGCTGTTGATATTTATGAATTTTTTGCTTTTGTCATTTAATTCATCATAAAACTATTTTCAAGCTGACACAAGCAAATTTCAAAAATAATTTTAAAATGTTGATCGCATGTTTTATGTAAATAAAATCGCGACCGTTGTTTTTTTTTTATCTATAAAATAATCCAAACTCTTAATTAGCTCAATGAGATGCGCTGCGTTGAAAAACAATGATATCCTCTTGACAATTAAGATTTGTTACCATTTGTAAATTTAAATTAACTTTCCTTGTGATTATAATGTTTTCATTTCGTTTTTCATTATTAAAAATTTCGGCTAAAGGTTTGTTTTTAAATGATGCATTGCATTATCTGTATACATTCTGTGAACTTATATTGAAAAAACAAAGTTTTGAAGCAAGTAAATTTCAAGAAGTATCCGCAACTGTCACCGCCTCTGTATAAATTACAAAACAAATAAATTTCAAGAAGTATCCTCAACCGTTACTCCTACAGTATGCTAACCTCTCCCTTCTATTAAATGAACTGTATGTTTTTACTTCACTCAGCCATATATCTGGAAAGGACCCCTAAGAAACGGAGTTCCCGAGCATAGTTTATCAAATGACCCGTTTTGAACCCTAGGTTTTACAAGGTTCGAATACGTTCCTAGGTGAAATCCAAGCATCGATGTGGTTTGTGGAACCCATCCCCCATAGAAGAAAGGCCAACCCTTTTGCCCGCATCGACTGAAAGAGCAGGTTACCATGGCAACTGGAGAAAGGAGGGTGCCTGGCCAAGCGGGCCTAACCCAATCGCAAAAAAAAGTGACCAAAATAAACGGCTGCTTCCCATAGAAGCGCGCCCTTGGGCAAGCGGCCACAAACGCTCATAATACCCTAGGGTAGGCGAAGGAAGAAAAACAATGGAATGCGAGTAGTGATGATTTATGGAGGCTGGCCGCACTCTCCACACCTTCGCTCAATATTCACTCCTCTATTGGGATGCTGGGCTCACTTTGCATAAAGCCTCCTCCGCATCATCCCATGCGGTCAGAGCCTTCTTTCCCTTTTCAGGGAGAGGAGGAATAAAGGTATTTTATTCAACACACTCGCGATCGAAGGATTTGCTTGCGGGATCGAAGGATCGCTGGCTACAAGTCGTTAGGGTGACTTCTTCTCGCCCAAACGGCACTTTTCTTCTGGAATTTGAGTGGAATATGTAAACGAATGAATTAGTTAAGCAAGGTTTACATAATATTTTATAGTATTTGATAAAGAAAGTCTAAAAGTTCTTTCTCAGAATAAAAACAGCCTATCTAAATTTTGTCGATTATAAATGAGACACTGAGGGCTGATTTCTTTAATTTCGGGAGATTATTTAAGTTTAGGAAGAGAAGCTTCTCTCCGTTTCTGAGAGAGGAGGAATAAAGGTATTTTATGCAATACACGCGTGATCGAAAGATTGCTTCCCTCAGTCAATTACCAGTGTGGTAAGGGTAGCTTCAATTTAGCAAACCACATTTTTCTCAGAATTTAGAAAAATACTGAAAAGGATGGCATTAGTTAAACGGCAATTGAATAATATTGTTATGTTCTGAAAAATGCTTGGAAAATGTACAGAAGTTTGGAGCAACGGTTGCATAAAGCACAGTTTCATTGAATTGTTTATTTTAGAGATTAATAATGATAGACTATAGTTTATTTAGTTTCAGTAGATTGTTTAACTCAAGAAAGTTAGACTTCTTTCCATTTTAAAGAAAGGAGGAATAAAGGTATTTTCTTCAACAAACTCGCGACCGAAAGATCTTTATCTTCAAGTCATAAGGGCGGCTTCACTGTGGCAAGACCGAAATTTTCTTATCTAATTTTGGTGAATATTTAAAAGATCGAATTAGTTAAACGAGGCTTATATGATATTTTATATTGAATAAGTGAGGAAACAGTTCGAAAACTTATTCCAACAATTGATTTCGCACTACACTGACCTCGAAGGAAGCAACATAATCTCCGATATGAAGATTTAAGGAGGAGAGTGAAAACTAAAGGTAGATAGTAATTCTAACAAGTGTAAAAAATTCGGAAACACAGAAAACTGAAAATAAAATTATCTTTATCTATTGTCACATTTACTTCATAGTATATTATTAGCTTTCATAGGAATACTGTGCATGAAAGACGTCATTTAAAAGATTTAATGAAGATTCTACTACGGAAAAGAAATCATAAGAAGATAAAAATATAGACTTTAAACTTTCGAAAAGACTTACTGTATTAAAATGTCCACGTTCAAAATTATTTTTACTTATGCACCTTGCGTATGTTCTTAATGAAGAAACGTTTGTTTTATTAGATAAGTATCCTATAAGGATCTTTAAAAATTAAAGTAAATCGTGATTCAGTATGCATTATTTGTCATACACAGTACGTGATAAAGAGGTGTTTTCTGAGTTTTTCTTAATATTTGCAGATTTTTATGTATAATGTATGATTTGCATAAAAATGTGACGAGTAAAAATCAATGTCTATTTTCCATTTTATTAATAATTTAAAAATTTAGTTCAAAATATAATTTCCTAAGCTAAACTTTGATTCAATAAGATTCAATAAATTTCAGATGAGATTTTTGTATTTAGATTCCAGATTTTAAGCTTCACTAACTTTAATTTATTAAACCGATGCTTTTTAAGACAAATTTCGAAGAAATACTTGATGTTGTGACCATAACATTTCATAGAATAAAAAAAAAACAAGCGTAATAACATCATCAAATAAGATAATAAGTTAACAATCAATTAATGTGAAGATAATATTATAAGCTTCTCTCCTGCATTTTTGTTCGAATAGCAAGTTAATTGTCAAAGATCAATGGAAGAATCTTCCCTTCAGTCAGATTTCGCCGACGAAAAAATTATTTCATTTTCAAGTCATTTATCCCTTTGATTGGTTAATTTTATCTATAGAATAAGAGTAATGGGTTTTCTGATTATATTGCTTAAAATATCTTTGCGCTATTAAAAGAAATTATGAAAGTTGAAGAACAGATATTTGTAGAATAATATGAATGGCTTGTATTAGCAAAACCACGAATCTTCCATTTTGCAGTGCTTTGGAGGTGGAAGTCAAAGAAAAGAATACTCACGAACTTTTAATTTGGTTATTTTCAGGTTCCCAAATCTTTCAAACATAATACTTTTTGAAAAAAAGTCGACACACATTACAAAGGATCTAAAGAAATAGTATCTTCGTAAAGCTTTAAATAGTTTGCTCTTTTTGGTAAGAATTTTTAAAATTAAAAGAAAAGTTCTACCTTTTTCTGAACTATATAAAGCCTCCCATCTTCTACCCCACAATTTTTGAATTTCCTTTGTTAAAAACTACCTATAGAATGGTTTTTTGAACATATCATATTAATTCTGTTACTATTAAGACTAAATTAATAATTGAAAAAGACAATCCAAAATATGGAGTTTTCAACAAATTAAGTGATCAGCTCGACTTTGGACGAGCTTGTCAATTAAAAATCTTGATTTTATTTGCGCAAAACCATCAATGAGACCAGTTGTTGAAAACATAAAGGGTAAATTACCCTAAATATGCAGTAGAAAGAGGGAAAAGAGTCTTAACCAAAAAATACTCGCAATAAGAAAAATATCTAACATTTATTTAACAAATATAAAATATTGCACATTATTCTAAATTGCACTAAATCAATTAATTCTACATCTAAGAGATAAATATATTAACAAGGAATTAGTGAATGAAAGTGTGAGAAATTCATTTTACCGCCATTATATATCAAATCTATCAGCTATAAGCCGCTCTTAAAGATTCAATACATAGTACACATAAAATATACTCATATTCTTGAAAATTAAAAATAGGTTTTAAATTTTGTTAGAATGTCATATATAATTTAAAATTCTTGAGAATAATTTACAATCCTAAATTTTTAAAAACATACTAAATTTTTAAATAATTTTATGGAACTAATTTTAGAGAAGCTATATTAAAAACAGTGGCGCCACCTATATACTGGAAATTGTATTATTTCGAACGAACTAGAATATACTAACTTAAATTGTAAACATAATCTTATTACTAAAATTCTTAGAAAGACATTTCTAATAGAGAAAAATAAAATTTACCCAAATAAATATATATTTTTATTTTAAGTAACTTAAGTATCTCCTAACAATATATGTAAATAAAAATGTTTTTGGGATTCCAAACAATATAGCACTCATAAAAAAATGTATAATGTTTTTAATTTTATTGTTGTTATCTGAAACTAATCTATTATTTCTAATGATATAGTTACTTACGAAGTTTCTAAAAATAGACTTGCTAAGATTACTATTCCAGAAAGGAAATATATTAATTTCAAAGTCAAATGCATTTCTTTTATCATATATATCAGTCTTAATTTTTCCATCTAAAATTTTTAATTCTAAATCGAGAAATTCTGATGTTAATTCATTATTATTAGTCTTAATTAGTTTTAAATAATCAGGATAAAGATTAATTCGTGACTTTTGTCCTAGATCTTTATTAAATAAAATAAGATCATCAATAAATCTAAATATTAAATATGAATTATTAGCAATGAAATCCTTCTCATAAAAATGTAGATATAAATTAGCCAAAATATTACTAGCAATATATATATATATACATATATATACACAATTTAGTTTTTTCCTCAAAAAGTGCCCCCCTCCGAGTCGTCACCATTACATTTTTAAGCCCCTAGAGTTGACATTTATTTTATAATTCATTTTTGTATTTAGCATTACCTTACGAAAAGAAATGAACAGTTATATTTCTTTATGCAGTTTTTTATGTATTTTTTATCCCTAATTTTCATGTTACCGCTAATAAAAATTTCTATTTTGTTTCATCCTTTTATCTTTATTTGAAATGTTAGGGATTACTTCAGATTTTAAAACACGGAGTCATTCAAATTGTCTAAGAAGCAGATGAAGTTAGACAAATTTGAAACCTCCATCACTACAATGGCACTTGTTTTCAGGAAGACATTTCATTGATAAGTGGTCTGTGAGAATAACTATCAGTACTACAAACACAAATTCAGAATGCATCTCATTTCAGTAAAACTTCGATTAACCGTCATCGTCCGGGCCAGAGCTGTGACGGATAACCGAATAGACGGATAACAGAAATCTCTTAATACATATACTTAATACGTGATTTAACTGCTGGCGAGGGACGAAAATGAAAATAAAATCCTTTAAATGTGAATAATACATGCATATTTTATTTAATTTTGCAAAACAATTAATATAAACTTCAACAGAAGAGTAGTAATATACAGAAATGTATTGCAAAACTATAAACCTACGTTACTTTAAAATAATCTGTCATCTCCTTCTGTGTCTTTGAGGCTCGAACTTTTGCGCGGCGTAATAAATTTTAAAGATGTTTGTCTGTTGATATTTTTTTAGAGGATGACGGATAACAGAAACTGAAGGTTAAACGAGTGATAGTTAATCGAGAAGTTTTAATGTATATAACAAAAAGTACAGGTTCATTCTTCAATTTTATGAACTCCTTAATGCTGCTATCAGATTCCATTGCTCGCTCAAATTTCTGTTTGAAATCTAGTTTTCTCAGCGAGCCATGCATTCCTATTTTATTCTTTCTAACGTGTGATTCTTTATAGAATCTATAAGTAAAGTTATGTAAATCAGAGCTTTAAAATTTCCTCGCCTCTTGATAACTTCTGAAACCAACTCGTCAGCAAAGCAATAAATTAGTAGTGCTCATTCTGCATGAAGAATTTACTTAATAACAGTTAAGAGATTTTAATTTTCGAAAAAAAAATCTTTAAATTCTAGATAATGAAAAATACTATCCGAATTCCGTAGAACTAAATTCAGAAAGAGAAAAAAGTTCGAGGGTGTGAGTTCTATGAAAACTCAGTTTTAAAGAATGAAATGATATTGACATTTGAATGTTCATACATTTATTCTTTTATTCAACATCAAAAAGTCAAAGGCAGAGTAAAAAATCAAAAGTAATAATACAAAAAGTACAATCATGAAACGGGAATGGTCGGGGGGTAGTCAGTAGTCAAGAAAGCGACAAAAAGAAGGCAGGATCGGATAAAATGTTCTTAAAAAATGATTTTTCAAAAATGCAAGCATTTACTGATTAAAAAGCAAATTTGCATATCCGTTAAAGAACCTGCAACCGGTGGGAAAACTCAAACCCATCTCCGACACCTTCCAAAATGAGCAAAAAAATTCCCGCGACCTACCGCCGCGCTCTTCCCAAAACGCACGAAGAGCAACCACTTCACCTAACAGCGACGAAAAGAAAAAGAATAAAAACAGCGAGGTTAAAACCCAGTAGTGAGCCAAGGGTGCAGCCCACTTGAGCCGAGACGCGCTGTTTTAAACAAATACGGTGCGATAATGCAGAGAGGCGCAACAAATCATATTTGTGACAACTGATGCACCTAATAACCATCCGGCGGTTACTCAAACACAATCAACCCATCAGCGCGCCTAAGTAATGAATATTTTATGACTGGAGGGGCCGACGGAACGTTGATAAGCTGTCATCTTGCAGATGGGTTCTTCCCGCCCCCTTTATTATGAAGGAAGATAACATCCCCCCCCCCATCCCCACGTTTTACACAGTTCCCGCTTTTCCTAGTTAGCGCGAAGTTCAGTGAATGGCTTAATTAAAGTGTGCAACTCTCTACCGAAGGAGGCTGCTGCCACCTAGCAAAGGGAACACGTGACTGGTTTGCCAAGTAGCAAGAGGCGGAACACCCTCCAGATAAAGATCTCTCGATATTATTGGAAGGAGAGAGAAGGATATAACTGCATTAGAATGAGAAGACGGTAGCAAACACGCCAAGCCAGAAGGATGGTCAATAATGCCAGTGAAGGATAACCCAAAACCTATTCGTCGATTACATTTATTACGCTTCAGGACACTATCTGCACTTGAAGCACGCGAAGGGTTGGAAAAAATAAAGGTGGAATGTATGAGTTCTTTATGGAATGGAACTAGGTCGGTACTGGTAGAAAATCTTGACTCGTTATCTCATAACATGCATTCCAGAGAATGTGTAACATGATCTTGTATATTTGCATGAACATGTACTTGTATTGTAAGAAAACCGTGAAAACATGCAATTCCAACCAGGCCGATTTTACTTTTTTTTCCCTCTTCAAAACAGTAAAAATTCTTAGCATCCATTATGTAAATATTTTACGCAGAATGAGCGCTATTAATTTATTGCGTTGCTGACGGGCTGGTTTCTGTTTCAGTGTTGCTTTCTGTTTCAAAGATGATATCATATTTGACATATACGTTTTATCATTTAATTATTAATTTATTTCTGCTTAAATCCGGTAGGTGTAAGAAAGTGTCGGAGGCTCATGCGTGAATCGGTACTAGACATAACTTATTTTATCCAAGGCCTGAAAGATAGACACCGGGGAAAATAGACAATCGCATGATTTACTTCGTCATTTTGTTGAGATATTCACATATGACATAGAGACCGAGGAATTTCGCCAGTTACTACCTTTGTTGAACCTGTCTCTTCAAACTGTGATCAAGTATAGATACAGAAATCAGGAAAATTTTTGTGGATTTCTTTTGATGCTTTGTAGCTGTACAGGCAGATGAAAAGCAGATTCTTCCCTTCATATCTTTATCTCGAAGATAGTCTTGTTAGAACTGAAACAGAAATTTATGAGACTAGGGGGTTACACTCCCAACTCGATCCGCTCGTCAACCCCCAAGGATCACGTTGTGATTCTTTTGAGATCACTACGTGATCGCAGCTCGCTTCGTCGTACATTTATGACTGTCTGCTAGTAATAGGAAATTATAAATACATTAATTACTAAAAGTAAATTTAAATTATTTGAAATAGCATAAACTTTTAAAATTTTTTCAGCAATTACTAATAAACTAAATCATGAAATTTCTAAAATTAAAATGTCCTGGTTAGATATATATAAATATATATATGTAAATGTTTGAAAGAAATTTGAATGCTAAAATGTATAATTATAAAATGTTTACAAATATAAATTATTTACATCAATCAGAAATCAGGCATTTAAAACTTCTTGATACACAAAATTGAATATTTCTTCAAGTTTCATTAGCCCTAACTTTATTCCAACGAACTTCTAAATTTCCACTCTTCTCAATGAATTGTTGCTAAGCAAAGCTTCGCCACTTGTATATACACTCACTGCAATAATTATTTAGCCAAGAAAGTTATAACTTTTATCTCTGGGTAGTTATTTATGCGTTAAAACCTCAGAAAGTATGAGTTACGAAAGATTATTTAACGCATTTCTCAAACTTTTAGCTTAAAAAGCACAGTTTAACGTGACAAATGGCTTTAAACATGTTCAGATTCGCTATTCAAAATTATAAACCATAATAAATATTTACTTTTACCTTTTTAAAATTAACAAAATAGCCTTTTTTCGAAATTTTTAAAAATTTTTTAAATTCTTGCTTTTTACACCAAAATTTTAAACATGCTCTTTTTTCACTGATATGTTGATCACAAAAGCTTCGCCACGTGTATAAAAGAACAGACTCGTGCTGAAGTCCCACAACTATGTTCCTGTAGCTCGGCAACTTTGCTCAGTACACAAAAACGCTTGATTCTATTTTGTTCATTCCGATTGTATCGTATTATGAAAGATTCCTCAATAGTTTCATTAGACCTACCTTGACGATTTCAATTTATAATCGAAACTGCCTAAGTTAAACTCATTTTGAAAAATTTTGTTGTCCCAGATCAAATTAATCGCGGATTCGAATGTAAACAATCTAAACTCGCGAGCTGTTGCCAAACGGCAATTAAGAAATTCGATCCTTTTTTGTCGCTTTTATATATATAGATAGGGATAAGTTCTTTTTTAAGTCAATACATTATTGGTCTTTGTAAAGCATGCAAAAAAGAATAGAAGCTATAACAAAGCGTTGCCTTGAGAAAATCAGACAGGCACAGAGATTCATTCAGACAGGCAGAGAGATTTCACGGAGTTAAATAAAAGGAATCACATCGAAACAACCCATTCTTTGTAAATATGTGTGTGAAAGATCAATTTACTGAGTTTGATTAATGATTTAAATTCAGTGTATTAATTTTTTTAGGCGTGAACTTATTGATATTACTTTATCTGATAATCTTTTTCAGTAAAGGAAAGAAAAAAAATTCAGAATTACCTATGTGTGTCTAAAACGAAATACAAGAAAGAATGATTCTACGGAATCAACGCAAAATAGTGTGAAACTGATTATGAAAAATAACTAAAAGATTAAAAACTAGTTCCTCACAAACTAGCTATTCATATCAATAATCAGTGGCGGACTGGGTCTGAAAATAGCGGTTGCCAGCAGTCAATGGGGCCCACTCATATCAAAATTGGTATCATTTTTCTATAAATATATATATTTAAATTTTATTTGTTTAAAATATAATAAATTAAAATCAATAAATGTATATGATATATTCCTTATCTAAAAATCTATTATATAAATTAGTAGATCTGTGAACAGTAGACCTCTCCCCTCCAAAAAAATCTGCTCTTCATTTCAGTCTTCAAAAGTTTAGCTATTTATTTCCTGAATTCAAATTTACAAAAGACTCTGCTTTTATTAGTATTAATGAAATTACAATGAAATGTCTGATTTTAGCAATATTAGCCAAATTAGAATTAAATGTAATTAATTATTAGAGGTATCTTTGGAAGCATTGGGAACGGAGTTTCGTTCGTCTACAATCGTTGAAAAAAACATTACATGAAACGGAACCGTTAAAGCGCCCACCATCTTGAAATGGAATAAAAAAAATAAAAATCTTTATGCATAAGTCGTTTTCGCCGATATCAAAGAACATTCTTGCCAAATACGAAGAAAACCAAACAACGCATTTGGTCGTGACCGTGTGACAAAAAAAAGACGAAATGTCGAACGGACGGGTGAAAACAGGACCTCACTTCGCTCGTCAAATTACTAATTATAGAGTACATGTATTGTACATATTATTGGAAGTAAGAAATGCCAAATACAAAAACAAATTTATGATTGATTTTTAAATAATTTTGGTGGGTGTATATTTTACTGTAATTTTGGAACAGCATTGTTATTTTGAGAGTTTTTTAACCAAACTGAAATTATAGAACTAACCATTTACCAATTTGAATAATTTTAAAGAATATTTCTTACTTCAAAAGATTAACAACTCAAAAGTACAGAACTGTGCTGCATGCGATCCACTACATTAAACACAAGTCAGTAAGAGTTTGAGTTTACTAGATGGCAAATCATCTAACAATTCCTTTCCAATAGATACCAACATAGAGAGAATTCAAAGTTCTCTTTAGACAATGAGTTTCTTAATCTGTTCTTTATCTTTAGCTTTAAAAATTCACTAATATCATTAGATCATTCGTTATCCTAGAGATTATGTTATTCATTTTGTGTTTAATTAGATTAAATATTTACTCTATAATATTAAGATAATTAAGGGTAATAATTGCAATTTAAATTAGAATTATGCTTTACCTAAAAAATCCTTCATTGAATCTCAGGATTTTTGGACTTTTTTATCTGTTAAATGTAAGCATCTAAGTCATTAATTTCATTAGATGCAGCACATACTGCATCAGAATTTAGTTCAATACTAATACATTCCCAGTCCATTGTTTTTAAATTTTTTAACTAATTCATTTCTTGGTCTTTTGTAACAATGAATGACTTCAGCTTACCAAGAAGTAAATATATTTAATTAAATATGTTAAACAAAATTGGGTGACATAATTAAATTAATACAGTTAATAATACAAAGGTTTCAGCTGGTCATAGAAGGCGGTTAGTATTTAATATTACAAAAGCAATGCAAAAACAGAAAAAAATGATATCACCTCTCAAAGGTTTTTTCTCCTTTTGTAAGATATGCATGTCCTACTCTTTCTCACTCTGCTGACTAAAAACAGGAATACTTCTCCTCCCCAATTATTTGTCACAAAAGAAACACCGAAATCTATCCTATAGAACTGAGGCCCTTTCAGCTTTTTTACAACGTTGTAGACTTGAACGAATAAGATTCCCCCCATAGACATAAATAAAAGAAAGAGCGAAGGTCCAAATTTCATAGATGCCATTTGGTCAAATTACAGGATCAACCCCACAGCCCATTGTACGGCCCGGAAAAGACGATTTTCTTAGTTGGCTTGCCCATCAGTTTTACGACCGTAAAATGCACAAACAACAAAAAAAGCACGTTGTTTCGCAACCTCCCGAGACCGCACCCTTCTTGCACAGAGGGGTCATCTTCTTCCTTCTTGCCGGGGGTGATGTGAGTGGTCAGTGCGTCCCAGCCTGGCACAAAAGAGGTTGTGTGAAGAATATAAAACTACTTGCTATTGTGTTTGTTTGCAGGAGAATTTCTCTAGGAAAAAAGTTCTTCCCTTTCTCTCTGTTTCACACACACACATATCCTAGGGGCCCATATTGGATTATGTTTAAGGGGGCCCACTTGCCATCGGGCAAGCTGGCAACCTGGCCAGTCCGCCACTGTCAATAATGTTTATTTTAGTAAGTAAATTCTGCACAAATTTAAAAACACTCATGGTATCAAACACGTGGTTCAAATATTTGTGTAAAATATATATATATTGCAAGGTTGCCGAGTTTTTCAAGGCCACCTAGTTTGACTTTCTCTTTGGAGCGTGTTTCATTAGGAAATTCAAAAGTATTTCTTAGTTTTAACTCAATATATGAACTAATTAGTACAACTGGTGAATTTTGTGTTAGTTACTACATTTAAATTCTATAAACTTTTCCATGCATGAAACTAATAGCTATCAAAATTCATTTAAGCTGCTTAACAAAAACGTTAAAGCAAATTCTGGCGAATTTGTTACAATAGAAAAATACATATTTTTTGGAAGTTCCTCACAGGATGAGAATAAATACCAGCCCGTTTACAAGAATATGTAATTTTGATTTGGAGTAGGGCGATATTTTAAGACAAACTGGTGCATATTTACTATGTACTTTGAAAGAACATTTACGCACTAAGCATTTAAACATAAATTCACTCTGTAACTCTTTTTGCAAACTGGTAGCTTAAAGCCATTGTCCTTGAGAATGTGGTGTCTGATTCATTCAGAAATCTCACGTCACGTTCTAGCTCATAAATATGAAGTGATAACACAGTATATTCGTAAAACTCGAAGCACGATTTCGCTAGGCAATCTCATATGGCATAGCTTTGAAGTTAGGATTCCCGCCCCTACTTGGGTTCATGTGAACAAATTTTTGAGTCGAGAAAGTTTAAACTCAACGCTCTTCTGTAAGAATCAATCTCAACTTAAAGCACTTCATTAAAATTTGTCAAGTAAATGTATTTCATATAATTATATTTCAGATAAATGCATTTCAAATAAATACATAATAATTGTATTTCAATATTATGTAATTCATACTTCAATCATTATTAATCAACACTTGATTTGTTTATTTCGTTTCCATACATATGTCCATATTAAAGGTTGCAAAAGGGGAGGTGGGGAGACGAATGTAAAGTCACAAATATGGGATAACGACCACAGTTTAAAAAAAAGGGCTCTTATGAAGTATTACTGTCAAAATTAAGATTTTCTTGCCTATAATTTTATTTCTTTCAGCTATTTGTAATGTTGAATGACACGAAATTGAGTTAAGGATTAAAAATGCTGTTTTTCCCCAATGCATGTATCTACACTTAAAGGTCGCAAAAATATAAAAAAAATAGAGTCGCGGGTGGGAAAAATTAAAGAAACTCTGTCATATTCATATAACGATAGTTACTACAGTTAAGAAGTAGTTTTGTTTTGGAGTATTTCTTTCCAAATTACAATTCTGTACCTCAGAGGAAAACTATCGTAAGTCTAGTTGCGCTTATTTTTATTTATTTTTATCGTATTTCTCATTATCCCAACCAGATGGGTAGCTGTAGATAAAAAAAAAAAAAATAACGGCTCTCAAATAATAAAATAGAGCATGCAATGAATTGTGCTCTGGATCTTCTTTTGGATCTCCTGTAAAATGTTAAAATTGTTACCCACGATAGTTTAACTCTGACGTACAGAATTATCTTCTCTATAAATTTTATTCTTTCAAAACTTTGTGAGCTGAATGACACGGAAGTGATTTAAGAATTTAAAATGCAGTAGAACGAGACCTGCCTTCCATACTGTACCAATAAATTCCATACTTGTTATCAAGAAAATCACAAAAAATAAAATCTAAGGCAAATCACCAAATATGAGGGTTGGAACACATGCATCTCCCACCCCAATTCCGGGCAACCCCAAAGAGAGACAGCGGAGCAATATTTTTTTACGATGTCTGCATTATGTCCCGAGACATAAAAACCATACAACACCAATATCTGCGTAAATGCTGCATAAAAGACTGGGATAAGCATCCCAGGATGGATAGGATAAACACGCGTCTCCTGGCAACACGCGTTCCACCCTCCCGTACGGGGGGGGGGGGATGCTGCAATATAAAACGGGAGGGGAGGTCAAAGTGTTAATATATCGAGTTGAGTGGTCTGTGCAACTCATTGTTCCCCGCAGGAGGTGACAGTTGATGCTTGGGGGGTTTCCAAAACAAGAGGGCGAAGGTCGCGCGTGATAACGTCAACGCGCATAACGGATGTACGCGGCGAAAGCTTAGAAAACGGAATCGCCACCGTCAGATAACTCCGGTAATTTATAGGATTCGGGAAAGGGTGATTTTCCGGATTTTTGAGACGGGGTCTACCCAGGGAGGATGAAGATTGTGGGGTGATGAGATCTAAATGAGTACTGGTCGCTAAGTCCTGTTTTATAGACCGGGATTTCTTAAGCTTGCCACATTTGCGAGCTTGTTTCGGTAGAAGAAAATTTTCGCCTTCTCGAATGTAGTATGACTGCGCAGAGGAAATTTGAAATAAATTATTGGTGATAATTTGAGACGAATTAATAATTTAAGACAAATTACAAGTTTCTTTATATCAATGCAATTATTTATAACTTTACAGTAGAGCTTCTTAAAGACTCCGATCTCGTACATTTTTCACTTTTTCTGTATAAAATTGTTGACTGTTCTTAATCATTATTTATATGCAACGCTTGCTAGTCAGTCTTTATATTTTTTGCAACGAAGCGAATTGCAACGCTACAGTAATATCGCTCGCTAAATTGTAAAGAGCTCTTGAGATGCGATTTCTAAGTTGCCTAAGGCAAGAGAGTAAAAGTATGGAATCCGACCCCAAATGGGATCTCAAAAGATTCTTAAATAACGATAAGTGTATTAATTGAAGAAGCATTTTTATTTAAAATTATTAAAAATAAACATGTGAAATGAATTTATCTCCATCACAAATTAATGCTCCATTTTTTAATTTTTATTTACTCCTCATAAGTATGCTTGAGGTAGAGAATTTTTTTTATTTATTTATTTTCTCATGTATGAGATCCCGAAAAATTCGCATTCGTAACGGAAGCAAAAATATTTTTAAAACTCAAGACGGTGTAGTGAAATATTTTCGCGAATGGAAAAAGTTCAAGAAGCCCATTTCTGCAGTATCAATACTTGTAAAAATAGAAAGAAACTTGCAAATGAATAATAAAAATAAATTAGTATATATTTGCTGAATGAATTTAATCTTTCCTGCACATTTGCCAATGCAAAACTCGGGTTATTTTTCCAGTAAAATTTACTGTTGCTTATGACTGTTTTCATTATCTTGAGAGAAGAATTAAGCCTGAAATGCTCTTTCATAATGCAGCATCCATGTCTGGAGTATATCGTGGAAGTGCTCTGCCTCCATAATAATAATATTAATAGTGACTAACGGTCTTTCTCTCAATTTCTCTCACATTTCTTCCTCCTACTTTTTGCACCGTGTACAACAAACGCATAGGCCGAATGTTTTTTTATTGTGTTTAAGCTGTTTTGGTAAAGAATTTTCCTGCTTTGCTCGTAATACTTCTCATACTTGATTGATGATATTTATCATATTTGAAGTAAAGAAATTTTGTGAAGAATTGCTTCAAGTAACTCAATATTTTTTAGAAGAATTTTACCAAAAAAAATTAGTAAAACTTATTCACGTTTTAAAAAATAATATTCTAGATTTGCAGTAAGAACACCTTTTAGTCAAGAAGCGAAAGAAGCACTTCCTTCCTATCTTTCCCCTTGAGCGTCTAAAAGTGTATGTTTCTGACTTATTTATGGGTTTCGTTATAAGCTTCTTCATAATACCTAACTGCAATATCGTGCTAAAAGAGTGCGAATACTTAATTCAGTAAGAATAACGTTCCGTTTTGAAGCAACACGAAGGTTGTTTTGGAGTGGAGGGCTTAATTTTGATCTGTACCAGATGACACAAACAATACTTGAGCCAGCACTCCAATTCCAAACCTACACACCACATCAACGGACTCGACAGATTGCATTAGGGTAATGTGTGCGGTGGACTCGTTGCTGGGTTTAGTAAATCTCCGTTTCCAAAGCCGAGACTCTACCATTATGCTAAGTCCCCCTCAAAAAAATCTAAGTATGAGTTTGGATATACAGAAGAATTGGCAATCACTAAATATTCTCCTTTTATCTTTGGATTCTGATAAAATAAGTTCTTGTCTTTATCACGAGCTAAAAGAAAACGAATATTTTCCTTCGTGACCTGTTGTTGGCAAAGATCCACGAGCAAAACGACATTTAATTATTTTTAATAAAATTAAGTGCCGCATTATTTTTTCAATATTCTTAATGCCCTTGATGTTCTACTAGAATAAAGATTACACATTACTGCCTAACGAAAACATCAGATAGCAAAATTTCATTTTAAAGCTAATTTTAAATGTTTCTTCCCTTTCATGAGATCAAGGCTCTCATATTGAGTCCACATCAGCTTAATCAGATCAAGTGTAACCGGTCATTTAACTTCACTATAGCAATTAACTTACAGCGTCAAATACTTTCCGAACTGTTAAGAAAAGAAAATAACTAGCCACAATACTAATTTACTTTCTTTGTAAATATTTTAAATTAATGGAAAACGGTTCCTCAGTCACCGGAGATATTTTTTCATTGTTGGTTCTTCGGAATGAGAAAGAATTTCTTATTTTCGATTTACTCACGTCCCGCAGGAGATTTCTCACTAGTGGGGAATTTTTCCCATCGGGACATCTCAAATATGGGGATAAGAAAGAAGCATTATAATATAGTTGGGTTGGTACCCGGTTTTGCTGTATCAGGTACAAGTTGATACTGATACTCGTTGTACCTGATACTTTTACTTGATACTTTTGTACCTGATACAGCAGGTAACCTATTCCTTCTCGTCGGGACGGAACTGGGTAGCTGACAATCGGGAGGTGATACAAGATTTCTGCCTTGCCGATGCTATTGGCATGTGTTATATATATATGTGTGTGTGTGTGTGTGTGTTTTAACTTCCTGCATATATTGTTTTTTACCATTACCTGGAATAAAGTATACAAGATTGATAGGATTTTCTATGAATAAATAAATATATTTGCTTTAAACATTTTTTTATCCGAAACAAATAAGTAACCTAAACAAAAGAATTATTATTACTAAAATAAACATAAAAATGAAACGTTGAACTAAATAGAATTTTCAGAATATAACAATTTAAAAAATATATTTAAACAGAAAATACTTATATTTTGAAATATAAATATGCGATGAAATGCTTATAAACAAAATGAGAATGAAACTGCTGCTAACAGTCTTTTAAATTTTATAAAAGCACCTTTTTAAAATGCTTTAAGAAACAAAGTAAAAAAATGAAAATTAACGAACAAAGCTATAGGTAACGAGCAATTTTGTTAGAGATGGAGATAACAGTCTTCAAAGCTAATGTCAATTAATATATAGTGTTAAATATGAACTAATTTAAAACAAAAAACATGAAATGTCTCTTTTTTTAAGAAAAGAGATAAGTAGGTATATTATCAAAAACATAACACCGAGAACATATAAGGTACAAAAACCAAAAAATTAAAGAAAGAGATAAAAAAATTTAATAATTATAGTTTAAAAAGACAATTTATTTTCTCACTTTGTCAGAAAATAATCTTGTTCTCTTTTGGCATTTAAGATCGGTTCCCCTATCGAAAAAATGTGTTCTGATGGAACGAAGATATAAATACAAATTAAGGGAAGTTTTAATTGAGATAGAGGTAAAAATACAATAATATTACCAAAAAACGAATGAAAAAGAACGAGGAGGAAGAAGAATATGGTGGATGATGTAATCAGAGGCCTTCATCCATGTAGATTCAAATTAGAATAGGTTTCTGTCGAGGAAAAACGACTTTAAGGTCTAAATTTGAATTTTCCTCTAAGGACTGAACCTATTCCGGAACAAATTAGAAAGAAAAACATTTATCCACAAAGAAGAAATTCAAAACAGTGTTTTAAACATAGTCAGAAAAAAAGGGGCTTAATATGTTTTACCTCTCTTATTGTGGAATGGAAATAAAGCGACGCTCAAAAGTGAACTTTGTTTATAGGTGTACGCACCTATATCCATCTAGTGAGGGATACTCTAACTAAAAACCTAATAATTTTTTGTTGTTTTTCATAAAGTTTTTTTATAGTTTTTATTTTGTTTTTTAGTATTTTAAAATTTTTAAAATTGTTTTTATGCATTTTATAATTTTTATTTTCATTTTTATAATTCAGAGAAATTTGCAGGGGAGCCTTTACTAAAATATCAGAAGGTGTGGTATGAGTATTATAGCCACTTCCAGTGCAATGGAGAATATGAGAAGTAAAAAATCAATTAAATAAAACCTAAGACATTAAAAACTCTTTGATTCTTAATTTTAAAGAAATATGCAGAGTAGCCGTTTAACTTTAAATTAATCTTTAAATTGTCAATGGCCTTGACACTAGCAGAATGGTTGTTGCAAATATTTTTGATTCTTTTGATTTGAAAGTGGATGGTATTTTGTATGACTTTTAGGTTGAGATCAGTTTGATAATGACAAAGAGAAATAGCCCTAAAATTAAAATCGTTTCTTTTGTCATAGATGCCAACCGAAATTCCTGAATCTAAAATTTTAATTACTAGATCTAAATAATTACAATTATTGTTATTATCATTGGTTTAATTCAGTTTAAGTTCTTCCGGATAGCAGTTAATCAAATAGTCAAGGTTGTCAAAGTCAAATACAATCAGGACATCAATATAACGATAGGCAGAAATGAGGTGCACTGGAAAAACTAGTACCCATTGGAAGACCACGTGATTTTTTATGGACAACAGTCCATAAAAAAACTTTCTGAAAAACAACAAAAAATTATTAGGATTTTAGTTAGAGAATCCCTCACTAGATGGAGATAGGTGCGCACTCCAATAAACAAAGTTCACTTTTGAGCGTCGTTTTTTTTTTCCATTCCACAACAAGGGAGGTAAGACATTTTAAGCCCCTTTTTTCAGACTATGTTTAAAAGACTGTTTTGAATTTCTTCTTTGTTGATAAATGTTTTTCTTTCTAATTTGTTCCGGAATATGTTCAGGCCTTAGAGGAAAATGCAAATTTAGACCTTAAAGTCGTTTTTCCTCGACAGAAAATCTATTCTAAATTTGAATCTGCATAGATGAAGGCCTCTGATGACATCATCCACCATATTCTTCTTTCTCCTCGATCTTTTTCATTCGTTTTTTGTTAATATTATTGTATTTTTACCTCTATCACAATTAAAACTTCCCTTAATTTGTATTTATATCTTTGTACTTCGCAATTTTTTCCTGGTTGATGCTGCACTTGCGCGCACTAAATAAATTGTTTCTATTATTCTTGTTTTGTCTTTTTTATAGATTTTTTTCTATTCTGAAGGAACGGATATCATAATCAGGCAAAAGTTTTCTGACTAGTTTTTGAAATTCGGAAAATTATACCTATCTTCTCGCCACTATTTTAATCGATCCTTAATAAGGTTCTTCTAAGTACCTACCTACTTCGGTGATCATTCTCGATCGAGATTTTCTTAGTCTTGTACCATGCTGAAATCCTATCGAATCTTTTCCACAAAACTAAAGCACTACATATCAATCCAACACATACCAATCCCAGTTCTAGAATCCCCTCCTACGCCTTCCAATACACTTTACTATAACATATCTGTTTCTCGATTTTTCCCCACCCGTCTATGACTTCAAAACCAAGGCCACCTGCACTTCATCATTAATACCTCTACAGAAAACGCGAAGCCATTCCAGCCAGGAACTTATCCAATGTATCATTCTGATATTTAGTATCATATTGATACTCTGTATCATTTTGATACTTCGTATAAGCCGAGCGAAAACGAACGCCACAGAGGCGATTACCCAAGGGTATCAATCGAATCCGAGAACTGATACAGAGTACCTGATACATTCCGTCTGCATCAATTTCGTGTATCTGATACTTTTGCGTACCTGATACAAAGTTATCAAGTTGATATCAAGTTGATACATTATCACCTAACCCTGCATTATAATAAGCAGATTTTTGCTTCCCTAGTGAGTACCATAATGGTGGTGATGCTGTTTTGGGCCCATCGCCGACGGAGCGTCACATGTGTCGCTCGTAATGGGGACTATTATGCGTTGGCCACAGTGCTCGAATCATTTGTCGCGGCGGCCGGTCATACAGTGAACCCTGGATAATAAGGCTTGGCGGGGGTAAATCTTATGGTTATTTGTGAATCATTGTAATTCTAATAATTCTGTACGGAATTACATGCCGAATCCATCTTTAAACAATAAATAAGAATGCTGAAAATACAAAGGATCAGAAATTAAACTTTAAATAAGTGCAGTTAGAAAATTACTTTATGAGACGTATAGTAAATAACAGTTATTACAATAATGGGAATACAAATTCCTTTGATTTCGCATTGGATCTCCATGGAGTTGTAAAGCTGTTCTCGAAAGAAAGGTATTTTCGACTATTTAGTTGGGTTAGATTTAATGCACAAGAGCCGTATAATCGCTGTTATATCAAAACGTCTCGTATGTAAAAAACCACAAATTACACCACATTCGACATTTTGATGTAACAATTGAAACCATTAGCGACATATAATATATTGTTTTTGATCTGTAACTTGAGTTCTATCAGCTGATCACATACAACAATTTGAGAACAGATGTAGCTTACCTATACTACTGTTTTTGCCTCAATAAAAATTTTCGCAAATTTGACATACACATTTTGATATAACAGTGACTATTACTCGTGCTGAGCCACAGTTTTAAATAAAACTGTTGTTAGAATTATAAATGTTTACAGGTTTCTTATTGTGGAATAAAAAACAATCTGTATAAAAGATTGTCACGTGAAGTTATAAAAAAAAAGGAAATCTGAGAACACATGATAGCAGACAACTAAAACAATAGATGTAAAAGGTTGAAATTTGAAGTTTGTGCAATTAGAAATATACTTTTCACAAAATAAAAGCATGAAGTATGAGATTAAATAAAGCATGATTTAATTTGTAAAATAAATATTAATGAAATAAAAAATTTCTTTTAAAAACAAGCATTAGCATTTTGCTAGTGTACTAAAAAGTAAAAAATAACTTTTTTTTTCATTAAAAATCTAGAGGTGAAAAAAGATCGTAAAAGTTTAGGGCACGGATAGAAGTACTCTAAATGAATTGGAATTTTAACCACATTTTTAATATATTTTAATTTTTAATGAATATTTAGAAATTTTCTTTCTTATGATAAACAACATTATGAATTCACTTCCTCATCGTATGCCTTTCAGCGCCTACGGTTTTACGATTTTTTTTCATCCTCAAAATTTTTAATAAAAAAAATGTTTTCCAGTTTTTAGTACACTATGAAATGTGTGTTTTGCCAAAAAAAATATTCATTTTTTTAAAAATTTTGCACTAACCAGAAAGTAAAACATCCTACTCATTTAAACGAAATGCTAGCTTCCGTGCCTTCTCAAAAGATTTATCTGCTCTGTTTTCGAGTACTTTTCTTTCCTTAGATTAAAAACAAATAAACAAATCTTAGCGAAAGAGAAAAAAAAACATCAAAAGTTATTATCCATTAATAAATGCATTACACTTTTATCCCAAAGTCAAATTCATTCCCAAAGCAAATTTTAAAAGATCGTTTTACGGGGAACATGAGAATCCCATTTTTGATGACTCCCCCTTTCCCACCTCACCTTCATAACCCCGACAAACAATAATGATTCATTTGAAGGGTTTTTAATATTGATCCACAGGGGACAATTGTTGAGCGTCTCAGCATCCCCCCCCCCCCCAGTTTATTCGAAAATTCTTCACTTTCCCACTTTCGTTGCCAGTGTCGCGGGAGGGGGGAGGGGATGATTGATTGGCCAAGATGGTCGTTACCCGTTACGGGTCGAGCCGGGCTTTTCCTGCGGCTATATTTCATATGATTTTATCCAACTCATTTCACGCTGCCGCTCAACCGTTCTAATAGGCACGCGACACCCACGTGCATTTTTTAAAGCATCGATTCACTCTGAGGGGAGAGGCCGCCCCCAATCAACCTCTTCATCAAGAGGTCGACCCCTCCTCCTCCTTCATCCATTTTTTCGTTTTTTTATTGTTTTAATCTCTTCGACCTTTTATGAAACAGAAACGGGTAACTCCATTGCATTATCGGAACACGATGCTGTACTTTAGGTTATCAGTTTCGGTAGCGGAAGGGGGAAGCGGTGGGGGTACAGACGAGGGCGTCTTCCTTTTCATTACGATGACATTTCTAAAAAAAATGTATGGAAAAGTAACAAAAAAATGATGGGTAAAAAAACGAAAAAAGAATTTTTACCCGGATGGAAATAGGGATGAAAGTGCAGGACACATCAAGAGAATGAATAAGAGATGTTATAATTTATATTTCAGTGAGACAAGTTTCAAAGAGGACTACGCCCGGCATAGAAGAATAAAGACGAGGGGCATACAAGATAAATAAAGAAAGCATTCACGTTGTTAGAAGTGAGCTTATTTATACGCAAAACAGAAGAATACTTGTGTAAAGTATTTAAGGCTGATTCGGAACGGTACCAGAAACGTCATTTTTTTTAGTGATGTAACAGGGATCTCTGTCGCGAAAGGCTTTAAAATAATAGAATATGGAAAATAAAATTGTTGTATGGATTTTCAAAAAGGGGGAAAATTTCATAGCATAGAAAATTTCAATGTCGAACGTTTTAGTTCGAAACTAGAACCTCTTCTACTCTCTAAAATGTTAAGGAAAAAAATAATATGAATTCTTCGACATTTTTTTTTCTCAATTTCAAATGTACAACTAAAAATAAAGCAATTCGAAAAAAAAATATTAGTGAAAATAAATTTAATTTGCAATCTGTTCTTGGATAAATTTTCATGACAAAAGAATACTTGTGTGAAGTATTTAAGGCTGATTCGGAACAGTAGCAGAATTGTGGTATTTTTTTATAGCGATGTGCAACAGAGATTTCTGTTGCGGAGGGTTTTAAAATCATAGAACATGGAAAATAAAATTTTTCTTCGTACTTTTAAAATGAGCGTAGAAAGTTTTAAAACGACCATTAGAAAACTAAGAAAAAAATCAAATAATTTCTCTGACTTTTTCCTCGGTATCAAATGAACGAGTAAATACAAAAACAAAACACAGTAAAATTTCTCATAAGTGACCTCCAGTTAATGAGCAATATCAAAATAATAGCAGTTTTGAAGGTCTAAATTGAAATCCGAAATTAAAGCCCATTAGATTAAAAAAATGCAATAGACTAATAATATGTCTACAGTGTAGTATGTAAATGTACACTGTAAAAAATATCCGTTTTTTTCTCGGACTTTTTCCGTATATTTGACGGTTTAAAGCTGTTTTGTTGACAAAACGGTTTTTCTCCGTTTTCCGCTCCAGCCATAAACGGTTTAAAACCATCAGTGCAAATTCTATTTTTCTTCATACGGTATTGCGGAAAGCAATACCGTACATTACCATACATTTAAGAAAAGGGTACCGTACATTTAAGAAAAGGCTTTTCTTAAATGTAATTTTATTGCATTCATTTCATGTTTTCAATAGGGTTCCATCTCCGTAACCTTAAAACACGTGTTCTGGCAATAGTTGATTTTTACAATACTAGGTGACGCCACTAGAGCTATAGTGACTTTAAAACTCAAATAGATTATTTTTACTTTACTTTATGAAGTCTCCGGTGGTCTAGTGGTTAGAGCGACTGCCTTGTATTTCTATGAACGCGGTTTCGATCCCCAGCTCGGAGGTGTTAGAAGTTTTGTCACCATCTTGTATCGAAATCGTTCAATTAAAAATTATATTAATTGAAATTACTAATTAATCCTAGATTGATTAATATTCCTAATTGATAATACACATCAGCACATTTCAACTCAACTCGAACAGAAGGAGAAAAACAACTCAACTCAGTCGATGATGATTACTTCGATTTTTTAATTTTTACGGAGAAAACTTAATTTCATACGGTAAAAAACCGTTGCGACTACGGATTTACTTCGTAACTTTTACGGGAAAAACTTGCTCCTGTATGGTAAAAAACCGTTGTGCCTACGGATTTCCTTCGTAACTTTTACGGTTTCGCACAACCAACCCAGCTGCCAGTTTAAAACCGTAAATTTTACGGGATTTTTTTTGCAGTGTATACAATTCACCCCGTACTGGCGCGAAGCCGTGCGGTATAATCTGAATGACCGGAACGCCACGACAGCAACTCAGGCACTAAAGTGGAGTCCTAACGGCCATCACCGGCCTCGGACCAACTCCTCCCATAGGAGGTACATCCCGACATCGTAGTGGAGGTGACTACCCCACACCTTGCCATACCCTCCGGGGAAGCGAGAACCCGCTTACTTATCCGGCAGCTTATCATCCGTATACTCGAGGTGCCCCCTGGAGGGACAATGTAGTATGCAAAGCCACGTCTCATGCCCAGCACATGATGAACTTATATGTCGAACTTATATGTCATTACACTAAGAAATTCGTATTTTTCCTAAGATAATAAGTATGGGTTTTTAAAATGCTATTTTTTTTAAAATATGGAATTAAGTGTATGCGTTTTAATTTTAAATTATCTGTGCAATTGCCGATGTTATTTATTTAATTGTGACAGATGGATAGAAAAACACGACCAACAGATTTCATATGCCGCAACTTTTACAGATGGCAATGTTAATGAATGAAAATGTTAGTTCTAGATGTATGTATTCAATTATGCAGAAAAATTTCTTTTCCGGAACCGACAAGGTCCAGTTGCTATCGATTAAGACAGATTCTACTGTAATTCGAAAACAAACAAAAATGAATTAATGATAGTGAAATTGATTTTCATATTTTCTCTGTACATTTTAACAAGGCTCTATAAATCAGGATGGGATTCTTAATTATTTCTTTTCTAGCAAATATTGAAGATTTTGACAGAATGATACATACTGACCAAATTAATGTATCCCAAGAACTTCTCTATCCGATGATTTGATGCCAGGGTTTAAAGTTAAATATGCCATAGTTCCTGTCTAAAGTCACGTAGAATTTAAACATCTATGTATAAAACTTCTTAAGAAACGGACTGATTTTCTGTTTTCCATTATTATTTAAATGTTATTATTTTTTTACTTATATGAAGTCCACAGAAAATACTTACTACGGAAAGCCCAAAATTAAGTGAATGTTATTTCCCGATTTTTTTTTTCAATTATACCTCATTTCCCCAAGTTTCCCTTTCCATTACACCTCTTATTGCACCTCATTGAGAGGTGCAAAAAGAGGTGTAATGGAAGGTTTTTATGACAGGTGCACTCTAATAGAATTCTCACATTTGAAATCTTGTACATTTGTTATGTTATTCTGAAGGAGAATAATTTCTTTAGAAAATAGTAATAGATTAAGATAAACAGTAATTTTTAATATAGTTCCATATTATTATTATTATTATTATTATTATTATTATTATTATTATTATTATTATTATTATTATTATTATTATTATTATTCTCTTTTAAATTCAAACACCTTGTTACACGTTTGCATTCTAATACTGGATTTTCCTTTTTAAAAATACTCTAATAATATAACTTAACATGTGTTTTTATTTTTTTCACTGCTTTCCGAAATTTAAAATTTATGCAAAGCAATTATAAATAGTTTGATCTAATATTCTGTCCAATAACGTGATTGAATACTTGCGGGTTTGTTTGTTTTTCTCGATTTCCACTTTTATTACATTTTTATTTTTCCACTATTTAAAATTCACATAAAGAAATTATAAATTATATGATTTGGCATACGGTCTAATGATGCGATTTTAACGTGTGTTTTTTTTCCACTTCCAAAAATTTTTAAATCATACAAAGCAAATAATAACATTATGCTTTACTTTAAGAGAATGCTGTGAACTGGAATTGGCAGCTGAAACCTAATGGTAGAGTCTTAGCTTCGGGTTCTACAGTCTCAGTTAACAAGTAACTAAAATAAACGACTTGAATTTAAAAATGTCATTAAATAATGTAACTGCGTTAAAATGACTTTACTTTTATTTAACATTAATTAATATTCCATATGCATGTTTTCCCTCTCTTATATCTACGCGCAATTGCTATTGTTAGGATTTTTTTTTAGAACAAAAACGGAGACCACAAATTTATTTCAAATTAAAAGGGCCCGCGAGCAGAAAAAAATTTAAGAAACCCTCCTACGGATGGCAAAATAAACGAAAATTAACCAAATAATCCTATACGTGACATTTTACAACGGTCTAGAACATTGTCGACTTTCCTTCGTAAATACCTGTTCCTTCAAAAATGTCAAATTTACGACCATTTTAACAAAGAATCATCTTAACTACCTTTCCTTAAAACGTCACATAAAGACTACAAATTTGCTAATTTCATCATGCAAAGACAGTTGTAAAAATCAATTTCTGCGAACACACGCGGTGGAAAATAAAAGAATGATGAAGTTTGTTCCTCGTCTGCAACGATCAAACCACCCACTCGCTCCTTTGCTAGTGCACGTTTTCTAATCATGTAGCTCACCTTCGCCTCTTGCTAAGCTTGCTCGTTGCAATCAAATCCTACCTAACCTAATTTTCACAAGCGTCAGTATTGAATTATACTTCATAAATTTTATTAGTGAAGGAAATGGATAAGTGAAAGCATCAGGCAAACGTATAATTAATTGCGAAATATCAACGATTTTGATTCTCTTTTTCAAAACTGTTATTGGCATGAAACCCCATTAATCACAGCATTGATTAGTAATTTATATCCATCTTCTTAATATTATACTTTTTACTGTAAAGATGGAATTTTTCAACCATTTTTTCTGTCGTTTCATGATGTGTTAGTTTTGAAATTTTGTAAACTAGTGTGTTCTCTCGATGACAGTGCGGTATTTTAATATTTTCAGAACTTATTTATCAGTTAATTAGTTACTTTAATAACATTTTGGTTCCATGTGAGTGGCGGTACCTGGTATTGAATTTGAAAAAAATCACCTGGTATTGAATTGATTCCAATTATTATTTATAATTCATTAGAATGATTTTGGGATGATACCAGTTGTTACTCAAACAACAGTTATGCAAGAGATCTGATTACATCTAAGCTAACAATGGACCACTAGATATATTACTAACTACGTTGACCTGACTCAATATTTAATTGGTGGGATTGAAATAATTTTCTATAAATTCCTTATATAAAGCTGTTAATTTATGTATTCATCATTCCAATGAATTATAAATTAAAGACTAAAAAGTACAAATTAAATTTTTAAAAATTCTACTTCTTATTACACTAATAAAAGTGCATTTTAATAAACTCTTTTTATTAAAAATATTATTTACCTTATCTATTTCACTTTTTTAAACACTCATTTATTTATTTGATCTTTAATATATTCATTATCTTGTCAGTGGTGGTCTGGAGGCAGGGTTTTGACTTCGACACCCGATTCCACCAAAGATGTGCGTTAGATACGTACCTGGTGCACTTTCAATGCGTCGGAGTCAAACGCTCTCTCATTTATGTGGTGTGGAAGTTTAAAAAGGGAGTACCGACTCAGGTGTCGTCCTCATCATCTGACACCAAGGTTCAAAGTTGCATGGTTCGTCCCAAAATAGCAGCCGTGAAGCTTCAAAACTGGCCGTTAATCTAACTAAACCAATTAATTATCATAATTATTTCAGATTTCGAATATGTACGAATGTATTTCTTAGCTTTTTCCAGGAATCCATACTGTTTTAACAAAATAAAACACCCTAGAAATCTTTTTTCAGCCAGGAACATTTTCACGATCGTATTTTTAAATTTAAATTGAATTAATTTTTTAATGTTAAAAAAAAAGATTCAATACACAGATATATGCAATTTTCAGTCACCTGCTTCCAATTAAAATGATTTCTTTATTTAATTTTGTTCATTGTAACTGAACAATTCAAGTTAGCAACACACAGTAAACTACACGTGACAGCATCACCTGTTTATAAAAGTTGCTACATAGCATTACCAAGACAAACGCTACATCAGATTCTCGTAATATTGAACATGTAAAAAATACGACAATATTGTTATATTATGTAAATCGCTGTATTGAATGAAAACCAGCCAACTACAGGGAGCTTAACACATGACGCACTTCAACCGACTTGCAATTATTAACACCTTAACTTTAAAAGGAATTTCAAATTTTTTTCTTTTCTCTTCCATTTTTATACAACTCGAATTGTTTCATGTTTGAAGTTTTTATATTTACGTCCCGTTTTGAAGCAACACGAGGGCTATTTTGGGATGGATATAGTAATTTTGAACCGAGGTCAGATGATGAGGACGGCACATGAGCTGGCACCCCCCTCTTCTATTCGGGTTTCCAGTCTGGAACCCTGCGGTCCAGAGGTTGAGATCTTACCACCAGGCCACTGCAATCTCTTTCATGTTTGAAAGATGGAATTTTATAATCGATTTTATATTCACTTCTTGATGTGCTTGAGTTTCGAAATTTCGTACATTTTTGTATTCCCTAATGGCAATACACTAATTTAATATTTTAGAGCTTAATTATCAATTAATCAATTAATTTAATTAATTTTGTATTGCGTTCTAGTGGCGTCACTTGGTAGTGAATTTGAGAAAAATTTATTTCAAGATTGCATTACAAATTAAAGATTGAAAAGTAGAAAATATTTAAAATAAAAAAAATCTCATTTCTAGAGCATTATTAAAAGTGTGTATTTAAAGTTTTTTTTAAATTCTATTTTTCTTAAAATAAAACATTATTGCATAAATGTTAGCAAATATAAGCTATGTATGTTATGCCGTTAAAGAATTGTTTCTAATGGCTCTAATTCATGGTTTAATTTTAATAGGTTTTTATTCCATTACTCTCAAACTTTTGAGTTTAACAAATCATGGTTGAGTTTCTTATTAACATACAGACAAGTAACAACCGCGAACAATGTTTATATTTGGCATTAATGAAAGTATTGCTAAGATTTGAGAAGGGCATAGTGTCTCAAAAATGTATAAACTTTTAAAATAATTATTAAATAAATAATTAGTAACATACATGAAATTTTCATATCTCATATTATTTAATACAATTCAGCTATCGGAAATATTTCACTTGCTATCCGTTTTTGTCCAGGTATTGCTGATCGAGAGAAACCGCGCAATTATTATGCTTTTAAAGAAAGAAATAGTACAATATTAGTCAGTTTCAATAATGAATCTTCCGTTGATAGATAAGATTCTGTATTTGCATTAATGAATTTGATTCATGATAAATTAAACGTACAGTGAACTCTTTATAATCCGCGGATGTTTATCCCAAAATGTTGTAAAATAAAACTTCAGTCCCCCCCCCAAAAAAAACAGGTGTTTTAACACCAAAAAATAAAAACAAATGACCGATTTTTTTTTGTAAAAAGTAAGCCAACAACTCACAGAATTATCTTAATCTTACAGAAATCTATTGTTTATTAACTCATCATTGCATGTGTAGGCGGCCCTCTTACCGTAAATAACAATTTTTCAAAAGCATTTTCAGTCCTTTTTCGGTCATTTTGCAGATTATCCGCGGTTGTCACGTCATCCAATCCCGCGGATAATCGGGAGTTCACTGTATATTATTAATTGTTTATGTTATTCAAAACTATGTACACAAATTTTTGCAACTCCCCCTATTGCATCAATCAGTAGCGACGGCTCAACAAACAATACCACTAGATGACACCAACTACTACTTTATAGTATGTGACACCTCTTCGTGGCCCCTCTGTTATAGATTAAGGCCGGTGAGGAAGTATGCGAGCCCAAACAACCACCCCCACAGAGGAAGCAGGGCGGAGGCTAATCAATGATTGATTGGTGTTATTCAATAGGTTGCCAAGAAAGTAGCTGCGACCTATTACGAGCATCTGCCCGTCTGATTGATATGGGTTGGGAGAAAGCATGCCTACCTGGCAATCATAGCTCTTGACGGAGATTACAGAGGGTGGTCGACTGGAAAAGCAGCCTCTAAAGGAAAATTGCCTTTCGGCTTAGCTTCTATGGTTTCACTCATAGCCGACGCTAAAGCAAATACGCCCTGTTTAATCAATGCTCTCATCAATATCTGTTCCGTCTAACAATTTGTTAATGTATGCCAGAGAATTCAATTCTCGAATGGAAATGTCGCCTTTCTTTAGTCTACTGGCCAATGGCCAGTGGTTCTGGGGCTGCTTAATGGTATGAGAGGAATGCGAACTCCCTAAATGTAAGCGGTAGAGATAATCATTAAGTGCTAAGTCGATAATCTATTTACAAAGTCAGTGGACCGCTTGAAACAGAAACTTATTGGCCTTCCACATCATTAAATTTAGAAGCTCAAATTCAACTTCTACGAAAGCTTTCCTCTATAAACACCCAAAATCTGTATTACCAAACCGATTTCAATTCATTTTGAGCAAATAATAACTATTTAATCAACTCCACACCAGATCTCAATTCTCGAATGGCATTTCGTACTAGTATTTAAATGGAAGTAAATCACATGAAAGCCTTTTGCAGTTTCAGCTGCAACTTCATATTCGGATAGAGTTTTGCTTCTTGTCTGATAACTTTTCATCATATTTTGTACTTTACTTACTCAACCCACATTAATGCTACCGCTGTTTAGTACACTAATATAAGTGTGCTTTTAAATAAACAAACATCACCTACAGGTATTTCACTTAATATTTAAATTAATATTATTTAGCAGTATTAAATACGATTTTCTCCGTTAATCTATAGAAGAAAAAGTGACATCTTTTCAATGTAAATCTTTTGATGGAAAAATGGGCAGATAAACTTTTTAATCAATTAATCAAACAAAGTTAGAAAGTGATACCAATCAAAAATTTTAATAGCAATTCTTACGCACTTGTTTGATTAAGGAATCGTTATTCTTGAGGTTAATGAAACAATTATATTCATACAGTGAACATTCAGTGAAACAATTAAAAATCGAATTGAAATACAACTTTTGTAAACAGTTTTCTCATCAATATTATTTATAAGCCTTTTTAGCATAGTGTTATTAAAAAATAATAGTAATCATTTCTATTCGTTTAAATATCGTAGCTAACTTAATCCCGATCAGTATAAAATGAAATCTAATGGATGTTACAAACTCAAACATAAACCACGTTAAGCAATAATTTTTAATTCCAAAACTGTCAACCAAAACCATTAAAATATCGCATTAACATTTTTCGTATCATGTCACTTTAAGACAGTGGAACCATTTCAAATCTTTAATAATTAAGACGCAAAATTGCATTTGTTAATAGACTCATGATTATAGTTTGAATTCAAATGGATTTGCAAATATAGCGGTATAGCTAAATTGAGCCGAGTCATACAATTGATTGAGGCATAACTCATTTCAAAGATCACAAAGTTACAATTTTTTACTTTCTCGTATACGAAGTATACAAAGAGAAAGTATTGTAATCGTCAAAAAATTCGAACTCGATATTTTGACGAATCTCCACGTTTTAGACCTCCCTGAGTCCGAAAAACACAATTTGGATTTCTGTCTGTCTGTGAACACGATAACTCAATAGCTATTAAAGCTAGAGGAATGAAATTTGATATGTGATCTTTACACATAATTAGTAGGTTTCTATCAAATTTTGGACAAAATCCGTCGTCTGAAAGTCTGTCTGTCCGTGTTCATGTAAACACGATAACTCAAAAATTTAAATAGCTAGATGGATAAAATGTGGTACTCAATTTTATCATCAGATGTGTAGGTCCGTATCAAAATTTGGACCAAATCCGTCGAAGGGTTCACTGTCTATCGGTCTGTATAGTCACATACTTGTGTGTGAACATTATAACTTCTAAACCCTATGACTTAGATAAATAAAAATTGATATGACGTCTGCTAACATTAATTGTAGATTCGTGCCCAATTTTTGTTTCAATCGATTGCAAAAAAGGTATTCAAATCGCTTATTCGTCTTTTCTTCATCACACAATGACGCAAGGCGTTATTGCGTAATGGCGCGTTTCATTTCCGCTACTCCTTTGCACTTCTACCCCCGCCTTTCTCCTTTGATGTTCGCTGAGGGAAACTCGTGGCGCTCTGGACGTACAGAAAATTCGCAATTTTTATCCGCGCGAGGGTGCGGGGAAATGACACCTTTGTTAAGGAGTATACGAGAAAGTTTAGAGGAGACCACTCCAGCTGGTTTCAAGTTGCAGTTGCTATATAGGTAAACAAATTATTTTCTCGCAAGGAGTATCAAAATTTCTTTCTGTACCACTGGTTTGACAATAGACTCAACATCTGAAAATCAGCCATGAAAAAAAAAATATTTCACTGATGGCAAAATTTTAAGAAACAACGGTAATAAATGAACTGGTACATCCTTCAAGAAATTTATTATCCTTACGGGTGATCAGGATAATCAGAGATCAGGTTTAGGATTATCACAGAATCATATCTAAATTTTCGACAACCCACATTAATGACATTGCTGTTTAGTACACTAATATAAGTGTGCTTTTAAAAACTTTTAAATAATTCAGTATTGATTTATTTATGCGACTATCTTATCTGCTCTTAGCTATTATTAGCTCACTGTTTCTTGAGCACTTACTTCTGTAAGCCTTAAGTTTTATGCATCGGTACACGAGGAACTTATTCTCAAGGGCCTCAAAAAATTTGACGTGGAGAAAAAGATTCAAACCATGAACTTTTAAAGACAGTATAATGAAAACGAATAAGTGTGTGTCTGTTAATTGAACTGCTTTGAATATTTCATTGAATTATTTCTTTGCCAGAATTGCCCTAATTATTTGTTGTGTTCCATACTTGTAGTCTCAAGCTGAAGAATTTGAATGCCGAGATGGATCAAGCTACGAATATTGCAGTCTCGAAATCATAACGGTAATCTAAACTTCAAATTACTGACTTCTCCCGCGTTACTCTATAGTTACTTGTGTCTGTTGTTAGTTGTCAATGTATGATGAAATTAAGCTCATAAGCTAATATTGATGGAAAGTGGGTAGTTCTGTTTAGTCTTATGCAACTTGGAACTCATAAGGATGACTTTTCAAGGGAAACTGGCCTGCATGTCTGTTACTCTCGAGAAAAAGAAGAAAGACTTCCATTCAACTAATCAAACTACTCCCCAACAAGGCCTCTAAGAAGAAAATTTGATTTAACAATTTTCTAAATGATAGTAATAGAGAAAACAAGACTTTCTTCTCCAAATTATTCAACACCGCTAATGTCCAACCTTAAACAGGCAGATATAACATGTCTGTAAAGCATAATTCACTATTAACTGCACATAAGCAACTTTATTGTAATATTTCGTAAAGTGGAAGGGTTTTCAAACGGGAAAAAATCTTAAAATTAAAAAAGATTTTAAATCCGTTTTCTCGTTATTAATTATATTCATTTAAATATCTGTTCTTGTAGGAATTTGTTCATTTCCCCCCTTTTAAATAAATCATCCTTTCCTTCAAATGAATTTTACACAACCGACTGTAATTAAGCACATTTTTAGAAAAATTAAATATTTAATAAAGAAGAAAACCCAAACGAATATCCATTTCAAATTTAAAGATAGTGAATGTGAAATGTGTAATCCGATAGCTTACAACTGAGTTTGTTAATGACCTAATTCTAGATGATTAATCGTCCACACTCTTCTAAAGAAAAAGAAAAGTATCTAGATGATTGATTTCGCACCATTTTTCCCCATTGTTCATATATATCAATCGATTTTAAATTAAACAAGTAGGATTTAAATGGCTTGTCACAAGCGTGATAGCTGTAAATTGTACGAATTTCGTTTGCATTGTTGTTTGGAAGGATAACCTGGAAATACAGTAAAATAAAGAAACATAAAGGAAGCAGAGTTGTTATAAGCAATGATTTATGAGTCAACAATTGTCATCTGTCATATGAAGCAGAGTTAAATGAAGCGTTTAGTATCCTTTAATAAAATTAAACTAATAATGCGTTTGTTAAAAAGAGTGTAATTAAGCAGATCTAATGAATTTGGTTAGATTAACGTCCGGTTTTGAAGCTACACGATCAGGGCTGGAATTAGCGTTGGGACAACTTAGGCCCTGGCCTAGGGCACAGTAATCAGAGGGGGCGTTTATAGGGATGGCGGTTATTGCAAAAACAACCGGTTTTCGTTCATACCGGTTTATTTCACCTCCGGTTTAAGCTGGCGGTTATAACCAACCAAAATAACCGGTTTTCGGGGGTTTTTTCTATAAAAAAACGTTTCTTCGTACATTTTTAAAGAAAATCAACCCGTTGTGTAATATATATCGTCCAATATATTCATAATTACTCTTCAGTAATGTGGCGAGGATGCGAGAGGGAATCATGAAACTGTAGAAAAGTTCTGTAATAATTTTTGCAATCCTGTTTTTAAGGATATCAGAAGTTTTTGCTATAGATTTTGGTAGCATTATGGTAGCATTTTTTAATAGTAGGTACGTAAAATATATCGGGCTACCTTTATAATTCGTTCAGTTGATTTAAGTTTGCCTGAAAGCCATAAATAGAAAAATAGACGAGAGTGTCCACCAAATAATACGAGGGGAGTGAAATTTTTATTATAAAATGAAACATGCACAAATTATGGCTTGCTTGTGCAACATCATTTAATGAGGTTTAGTGTAAGTTTGATGCAAAATACAAAACACATTACTTATAGTTGTTTTTGGTATCATATAGATGAAGATTCTAATACAACTTTTTGAGTGAGGGAGGGCTCGGAATTAGGTGCTTTGACCTAGGGGATAAAAATATATAATTAGTTAGCTGTTTATTTATTTTTCTAATTTGAGTTATCTTGAGCAGATGGAGCACAAATTCAAAAATATTTCGTTTATTTTATATTTTATCCAAAAGCAAGCAATAAGAAGCTTAATTTAATGACTCGAGTCTTTTCTTTCGTTTACAAATTCCCAAAACAAAATGCAATGAGAGTCATTGTGTCAATGCAAGAAATTGCAAATCAAAACAGCTGTTTGAACAGAATATTTAAATTTGGATATGCAAAAATTCTACTCATATTTGATGGTAATTTTGATATTATTAATCGCTTTATGATAATAACAACACAGTAATAATTTTAACCACTATTTATTGATTTTTTTGAGAGATTGCCTAGTCTTGTAACTAAATTAAACAGAAAATATATAATTAATTTAGTTAATTATTAATAGTTATAGTAATTTAATTTATTTTAATCAAAAACTTACAGCTATTAATAGGCTTAAAACACATTTTACAAGTAACTTAACTGCAATTTTAATCAATAATGAAGTGAATTTGACAGCGAAATCCATTTTTATACTCTATAACTCAAATTATTGATTGAAACAAAATAAATTTAACTATTTAGGTTATTGCATACTGATGTACTACCCACATTTTGCAAGAAATTTAAGTGTTTTGTCTTTTAATTCAGAGTCTTTTCGATAAATATCCTTAAAAAATCCTGTCAAATATTGAAAGTGAGCGAATAATATACATAGGAGCTTTTAAATCTGATTGGAACGATTTACACAGTTACGGAACTAATTCTTAGAAGGTGCATTAAAATCATCCGCATTGGAATCGCGTTCATCATTCCCATAATTATAATCTTAATCGTCTTTATTATTAAGATTTCAAATGTTATTTAATTCCTTATTGTTAACCCTTTGCACTCTTATGTCGAGTCAGACTCGACATTCGGAATGATGCATCTTTTACACATTCTTGTTGGATAGCGCTTATTATAAAAACCATATAAAAGCAAAAACACACAGATTAATTTTTAGGAATTGAAACTAATTAATAACAATATTTTTCAGCTTCCTAATGCTCTAAATCAATCCTTACACTCACACGTGCATAATTATGAATCTTATTATCTTCCAGAGTGCAAAGGGTTAAGAGTTATTGATTTTTCATACTTATTAACTGAAATCTGCTGCATTTTACTACATGGTATTGAGGTCTCAACTTTTTGATTGGAAAGTCTGGATTCCCGATTCCGCTAATATCCGCACATAACTTCATTCAGTTAAAAACTGGTTAAAAGTAAAATGCTCCCTTGTTGGTGGGGTGTAGAAATTTGGACAGTATTAAGTCTCCCTTTGTCGACTAGATGGCAGAGATGGCAGTTTCGACGTCGAAGGAGCGCAAGTTCGAGCCTCTATCTCTTCAAAGATCCGTAGCGTATGTGGCCTGGTGATCGTTAATTCTGTTGTTGTGAATTAAACTCCTTCACATTGATGTGGCTTTAAAGATTGAAGTAATGAGTGTCGTCTCCATCATCTGATCATGATTCAAGATTACGAGGACCTTCACAAAATGTCAATTGTGTAGCTATTATTACCCTCTAACCGGAATATTGACCGTTATGTCATTCAAATTTCGTTAAACGATGCAGAAATTTTAGTCCCAATAATGCACAACGTTTTTCTCTTAAACATGTTTTGAAATAAACAATTTTTAATGAAATCGTATTCAGAATTATCCCATTCATTTTAGTTAAGTTATTTTAACGTCCCGTTTTGAAGCAAAGCGAGGCCTATTTTGGGATGGACCTCGTCATTTTGAACCGCGGTCAGATGACGAGGACGACACCTGAACTGGCACTTCCTCTCCAAGCTTCTGCACAACACCAGCGGGAGGACGTTTGAAACACTACTTCAGATTTAGTGCGCACCAGGCACAAATACAAGGCAGATCTTTTGTGGAATCGGGGTTCGAACTTTAAACTCTCCAGCCCCAAAACCGAAACCTTATCAGCCGCGGTGGCCTAGTGCAGAAGTTCCCAACCTGTGGTACGCGTACCATGGGGGTACGCAAAGGACTAGTTGGGGGTAAGTGAAATCAAAGTTGGTAATGGCGGATACGAGAAAACATTAAAAAAGTTACAGAACTTTATTTCCCCGAGTTAATACTTGCTATTTAATAACTATGCCATTGAAAAATTGATTTACAGAATGTAATTTTTAGCTCTCCTTATAAGTTAATGCGAAATTATTACAGTACTGATTTCATTTGATTGGCGTTGAACTAATACTATTGAAAAATGCAATAAGATGTAAAATAAAAAATAAGTCCAAGATTTGTTATAAATTCGAGTCATTTGACTCTTGAGCTAACATAAGTCCTTAACAGTATTGATTTAAAAAAATTCTTTGCAAGGACGGATGGTTGGTGGTGGGGGTGTTCATGACAGTAGGGGGTAGACGAAAATATAAAGATTAATCTAGGGGTACGCGAGACAATAAAGGTTGGGCACCCCTAGCCTAGTGGTAAGGACTCGGCTTTGGGGGCGGAGGGTTTCAGGCTCGAAACCCGCTTCCACTAAAGATCCGCCGTGTATGTGCACGCTAAATCATACGTAGTGGGGCCAAACGCCCTCCCGTTGGTGTGGTGCAGAAGCTTGGAGAGGGGGTGCCAGCTCAAGTGTCGTCCTCGTTATCTAGCCGCGGTTCAAAATGACGAGGTTCGTACCAAAATAGACCTCTTGTTGCTTCAAAACGGGACGTGAATATAACTAAATCGAGACCTTATCACTAGACCCTTCCATTCCTATCACGGCCCCCTCCCATTCAGTTAAGTGAACAGTTCGATCCCTCTCCCAATTTAAAAAAATCATGGGGTTTTTTTGTTTTGTTTTTTCTTTTAATAGCAGTCATTATGATGGATGTGCCGCGTACCCGATTATCCACCGATGTTCCGGATACAGGGTTGATATAATAAATCACAATCGGTTGTGAGCATTTCCAAAGATTTACCAATGCAAATTGAATATAACGATGTAAGCACTTAGTTTCTAAAATTGTTAGGTTTTGAAGTTGGATACTTTGTTTGTTAGAGAAAAGTAACACAGAATTTCCAGCAACGCATTTTTAGATGCTATTATACATTTTATGCCCTATACTGTCTATACCTTATCCAGCCTTTCATTCTAATTTAAGAAATGTACAAAGAATATTACTTTTTGTTATAAAATAATTTTTTAATTATACATTATTGATTTCTTACTCGAGAAAGAATTTTCAAATTCGATGTCAATTTAAATAACAGAACTATATTGAAACAACCTCCGAACTAATTTCTTTTCCATGCCACGTACCAAAAGAAAGATTACGAGAAAAATATGATAAAAAAAGAAGAGAAAATTATGAATTTTACAGGTTAAAAAAAATTCATGCAGCGAAATAATTTGTGTCAGGGCCTCTGAAACTATGGGTTCCGACCAAAAGCGAGGTCGCGAAAATATTGACAGCATTTGCTTCTTTCTGATTTTTCAGCATTAATAAGTAGAACTAGTTCGGTACGTCGTCTTCGTTTGAATCGTTCCATTAAAATTCTGAAAGTAAAGTATTTTTTTAACTAACTTTCTTTTCCTCATTAATCAATGTTTTAAATTTTATTTTATTTCTTCCTTGTACGTACACTTGTCGACGCGTAAGAAACTTTAGTCCATAGATGAGGTCACTGATTTTATTTCTTTTTATTTTTAATTTATTTTATTTGTTTATTCATTTATTTTATTAATTCATTTATTTATTTGACCCTGAAAATGGGTTGGAATAGAAATAATTTAAAAAGCCCTGACTTACATCAAAATACTTTTGTGTACTTGTATTTATTTGCCTATTTTTAAGGGTGGGGGTTTTTTTGTATTGGCAGAAAGCATTTTTTCTTATTTCTTCAATAATTAGTTTACTTTTGAGGGTTTTTTTTCTGTCTCTCTTTCATGTCCCTCTTGTAATTTCGCTCGCCCCACATGCTCAGAATCGCTAATTTAGAGACAGAGTATGAAATAAGAACAGAAGACGAGTTACGTCACAAAATCAGCAGGAATGCTCTCCCCTCGACTTTCAAATATACATACAACATACGGCTCGTTTTGCATTTAACTTCGCAGTATAGTGAAGAAAATTGAGCATGCATTTTGGCCATTAATCAATTGAGTCTAATATTCGATAGAAATCTAGTTTGTTAAATTTTTGAGTTATCTTATCTACACACACACAAGGGCAGAGAATTTACAAGTTGGCGGATTGAATCCAACATTAGACAGAGATCTGCTATTTAGGTATAAAGAAAGGTTTGGTGTAAAATTCAACCATCTAGCTTGCTGCATTTTTGAGTTACTTCAATCAAATGCACACGGACGAACAAATAGACTTCTCGCCAACGGATTTTGTCCAAAAATGGATCGAAATCTAAAATTTTGGTATTAAGACTTTTTTTGGTGTAAATTTTGGTGAAAAAAAATTTTTTTTGGCGATTACAATTCTTTCTCTTTGTATACTTCGCATACGAGAAAGTAAAAAAGCCATAAAAATATTCATGACATGAAAAAAAGAAATCATCTCAGCAAAAGCGCTGGTCAAGCCATCCTCCCCATGCAAATAGCTGGCAATCTGTGATGAGCAACAGCAAATGAATCGTGAAATGCTTGGAGCCAGCAGATCACTTCTGGTTGCAGTTATTTACGACTCGTAACAAGTGGATATGAGAGCGATAAAGGGGAAACAAAGGCACGGGAAGTAGGACATTTGGGGGAAGAGGGGGACTCGTCCCCGATGAGAAAGATACTTCGGAGGCTACGTGTCGTCATTCCCCAGTATTCGCATTCAGCAAGCGAGCTAGCTGCAGCTGTAAACTTACATTACAGCCTCAACGTTGGCGAGTTTATGGAATATAAGCGTTATTTATTTATCGTACTTCTGCAGACCGGAGTTCCGATCCTAAAATCATAACCCTAGGCCAACTGGCCTGCTACCCATTCTCAAAATTGCCTATTTCAGATGAAGTTCAAACTTCGCAGCCAAATACTTGCTGCGTTCACACTATCGAAGGGGGGAGTCAATATCCACAAATGGAAAACGAGTCTTACGTGTCTTCTATTTCTTGGATTTGCCCTCCATTTTCCTCATTCACTTGAGTCCGTTGAGGTTACAGTTAAAGAAATATCGATGGAGTGGTTTTGTTGTATTTCCCTCCTTTTTTCTTCCAACCTGCGGTTTGTTTTTGTAACCCTTTCGAGTAGCAGTTACGTTGTTATTTTAGCCTTCAGTTTTCTTTCAAAGCATTTACCATTATTGGAATATACTATTTTTCTGGCTTATTACTTACTTCCAGTTTAGTTATTAGTTTACATATTCTCTTAGTGTTGGATGTTGTGCCAAGCACTGAATATTAAAATTGAAAATTCTAGTTTCCATTAAAACCTCAAAAAATAATAAAAGAAACTGACATACGCATAAAAGTCAATAACTTTTTAAAATATAAATTTAAAATTAAGTGTTTGATTTGCTTCATGTGAAAAGGTTTTCGCTTTATATATTTCTTATTACTGAAGAACATATATTTCCATATTTTAAATATAAAATAACATAATCTAGTAAATACTTTTGTTGATGTTTTTTGTTATTATCTTGAAGATGCCCTTTTGGTATATCATTTCCATTGGGTATTCCCAATATTATATTCCATTTAAGAAATAAATAAGAATAAACTCTTTTTCGAATGAATAGATAAGAATAAACCAATCCCAAACGTTTATGTCTTCATGGGATTCAAATCAACCTCTGGTTAAAGATTGTTAACTTCATCAACATTAACTCATAAGTACAAAGTAGAAATCAGCACTTATTTGCTCTTAAGTGTTTTTATTTGAGGTTTGGATAAATATTTTATAATCAAATATTAATATTTTGGATATGTCTCTAAACTTAACATTTTCTCTTTATGAAATTGTGATTTGTATTAAAATTACAATCAGAATTGTCAGAAAAATTTCTTTTAAGGAGTTTAGGGAACAACGATAATAATCATTATACACAGTATATATAAAAAATGGTTGAAAACTGAACAATGCATTTTTAGTGCTGTTAGAAATTTAGAAATAAATCCGTTCTTGATCTTGAAAAATTTATGTTATAAGTAGTAAACAAGAATTAAAACCCATTGTAGATCTATACAATAGTAAGGAAGATTTTTGATATTTGCGTTTATATTTATAAAGAAGGTGCAACCTGAAAAATTACTGATTCTACTTTCATCATTGTGAGGATGTACCATTCTCACATACTGAAAAATAATCGAACTAATTTTATTTTCATTTAATGTAAATTAAAGTGCGTTATTTAATTCATTCTAGGATCCGTTTCCATTTTTCACTCAGTTTTCTATTTTGTTCTGAATTATTAATATCATTCATATCACACTGTATATTCTTATGTATGAAATCATACGGAACTCAAATTTCAAATTTGCTTTCGATAAGTCCTTCATATAAGCGTCACTTTCTTCAGGTTTGGTTTGCAATTTATTGGCTCAAGATTCTTAGTTAGATTCATATTTTTCTAAATAAAAAATCCGTAATTTTTCTAAATAAAAGTCCAGGTAATTTACTGAAATTCTCACATTTATCTGCAAATAAAATTTATACTTACATTAATAACAAAGAAAACTCAAATAGATTTATAGAGAGCTATAAAATATCAAGGTAGAAAAATTCCAGGCATTTCTCATCATGCACAAATTCATTTAAATTCATTACTACACTATTCTAACTTAAGTCTTACTTGAATGAGTATTTTAAAAAGGTTCACTCTTTTATCAAAATAATGTCTTTATTTTCGTGTTCGTTTATCTTGTACTGCTTTTTCATAATTGATTTTTACAAACATTCAGTGTCAACTACTGGGTCAATTTATCATTTGTTGCATGATGTGCGTTTTTCAAAGTAAAGGGAGGGAACAGTTCTAGGAAATTCAAAACTCAATTGTTGTTATTATTATTGTTTTTATACACTTTTATTTAATTTGACTTGTTTCATGTTTGTAAAAATGGAATTTTGTAATCTATTTTGCACTCACTTCTTGATATGCTAGAGCTTTGAAACTTCGTGCACTTATGGTTTCTGCAATGACTACATACTATTTTAATATTTGCAAAGTTTAATTATCAGTCAATTGATTAATTTAATTAAATGCTGATTAATATACTATTAATATTACTAACATACGAGTGGCGCCACCTGGTAGTAGATTGTGAAAAAAATCGATATCAAGATTCATAATATTTATAATAATGAATTATGAAGTATATTAAAGACTAAAAATTAGAAAATTAATTAAAGAATAAAAGGAAAAATAATTAAAATAAAAAAATTACTTTTAGGCACACAAATAAAAGTGGGTTTTTAAAAACTGTGTTTATTAAATTTAATCCTACAGAAATTTTCAATGAAATTTTTCTCTCTAAGTTCTCGAGCATATGTTTCGCAAAGGATTGAAGGTAACAGCAATATTCTGCTCGGGCCGGTCGGTATACCGTATGAAGATAACTAATGATCACTGAAGCTCCCCTAAATGGTGCATTTATATGAAATACATAACGTGTCAAGAGAAAAATCTCACATTGAGTAAATAATTTCGCCGAATTAGGAAAGAAAGGTTTTGCTCTACATGCTCTAAAAACTGCCCCAGAGTTGCAGAATTAACCGATATCAAGTGCAGTTAATTCATAATATTTTGACTTTGCCCAAGTCAAACTGATATTATTAATAAATTTTTCAAGATCTTCAACTTGAGGACCGAAAGTTAAATTCAGTTTTCTCATTTATCATTCATTTTGCATACCTCTGTATAAATTGTGAATCTGAAAACAACTGATAAAAGACACAAGAGCCAGCAGTCCATTTTCAAGATATATATATATGATATCAACATAAAGATGCTTACTCAACGATCTCATTTAATGTGTACCAAGTCCGAACACATGTCTGATAGTAGATAGAACTGAAATTCAAGCCCACTAGCCCACGTAAGGATAATTCCTGCTTTGTCAACTTTGACAAAGCAGGAAATAATTTTTGCATAATGTGTAAATTACACTTTAAGGAAATTATTCTTAATGAATATAATTCAAATAAAACATATCAACTAATTAAATTTGGCAAAAAAGAACTGGATAAAAGAATGATGGCACTTGCTAAAAAAACTAAAATTAAAACCAGTAATTTAAATTATCCTTACCTTCTCCCTACTATTAAATTTCATAAAAATCCATTAAAATTTGTTACTTGTAGCACTGGCAGTTACAATTATCATTTTGGTAATTTTTTCTTTAAAATTCTAAAATTTATTCTTAATAAAATCAAAGAAGAAGAGAACTTCATTATTGATAGTAACGCTAAAATTTTGAATTTTCTTAAAGAAAATAAAATATATATCAGTAATACATTTGATTTTGAAAATCTTTTTACTAGCCTCCCGCATAATAAATTAATTGAAGCCTGCTCAAATGTATATGATTTATACCTTAATACTGATTGAATAGATAAAAAATAAATGGTTAGAAATGTGCAGAGTTAATATTTGTGAAAATTATCTCTTTAATGGAATTAACTATTATAAGCAGTTTTTGGGAATTCCTATGGGTTGTTGTTTGTCTAGTGCATCGACTAATATTTTTCTTCACTCATTTGAGAGAGAACTAATTAAAAATGAACTTATTTTTGGTTATCGTTACATTGATGACCTTTTAGTGTTTAATTGTAATAATTTTAACTCCATATATAATTGCTATCCAGAAGAGCTTAAATTAAACAAAACTAATAATGAATTGAACAAATGCAATTTTTTGGATCTGGAAATTGAAATTTTGAATTCAGGTGTCTCTATTGACATTTACGATAAAAGAAAATAATTTAATTTTAAGGCTATTACACTTTGTGATTTTCAAACAAATCTTCATTCTAAAATTTTAATAAATTCCATTTATTCTCAAATTAATAGAATAAAATATATTTGTGAACCATTCAACTTTTGTTAAAGCTTTAGATAATTTAAAGAATAATTTAAAAGGTAACTATTACTCAAATAATTTCTTTAACGTTAATAACTTATTTTAAAAAGTTTGAAGAGTTTTTATTCTTCTGTTAATTGGTTCGAATTTTTCTACATAGATGGAGCTAGGTATGCTAGCCTCTAGACCTATACTTCCTTTGTTCTTATCTGTTTTCTCGATGCGTCATTCTTGCTTCTATATCGGCAAAAGGTAAAAATTTACGTTCTCTAGTGTCTCTATTGAATTTGTTTTAAAGGACTTTATTAAGTTTTTCTTTTTCTAAAGAGATTATTTCCTGCATTTCAGTTGACGGATAAATTCAGGCCACAGGGGGGTATAATTTTTTGACTATGTAGTCATACCCTTGACAGAAAATTTATCCATAATAGAACTCTAATGGCGAGTGGTCTTCGAAAAAGTTCGCCATTCGAGTTCTCTTCTATTTCTTCCATTTTAATTGTTTTTCTTTTATATTCTAATTGTTTTCTTTTATGTGTTGTAATTATTTTAATTATTAGAGCACGATTTTTTTGTTGTTTCACTCTATAGTAATTTGTTGTTTAATTGTAAGACAATATAGTTGATGCAATCACTTTATGCTGCTGCGTTGGGCGCGCAAAAAGGTGTATTGTTACCGCTATTGTTTACTTCTTCTGCATTTTTTCCTTTTTTGTATTCTAGTTTCTATCATATTAGAAATAGCTTGTTGGCGAAAAGAATATGCGTTATACGTATTTATAAATGTTTTAATTAATTTATTACATAATTTTACGATCACAATTTTTATAAAAATTATTCTGAATTATTTAAAATGACACCCTAAATTCTAACAACAAACTTGTACAATTTCTTTTGGTTGAATAATTTATACACAGAGATTGCGAATTGCTTATTGCGACAAATAATCTTACAGGGCCGCCGTGAGTTGGTTCATGGCAACTGGAAGCCCAGGGTTTCGAGGCAGATTCTACCACAGATCCGCCATATAATTGGACCTGGCATACTTAAAATCAGTATGGGTTACACGCCCAATCGTTAGTGTGGTGTGGAAGTTTGGAGAGAGGGTTCAGGCTCATGTGTCGCCCTCGTCTTTAGATCAGCGTTCAAATTATGCGTTCCATCTTAAACTAGCCCCTGTGAAACTTCAAAACGGGACCATCATCTAGCTAAACTAATTCAAGACCTAAAATATAAACTCATAATCTGTTTATTTGTATGGTATTGATTAAAAATAGTGTTTTCCAATTAAACGTCCATTATAAAATTTGTGCGTTAATTGATAAAACGTCGTTTTTCGATATAATCTCCATACTTACAACACCTTTTAAGGTGTCCCAGTGTTAATTACACTAATTAAAATGCATTTGAACCGAATGAAACCGAAATGTATTTGACAAGCGTTATTTCCTCAGCAAAAAGCAGAAGAAAGAGAAACTGAAATGGAGCAAAAACCGAAATGCGTTTATGTACTCTCTATAGAGAAATAACTATACATTAGTTACCATATCAAATGAAAAAATGGAATAGAATACAGAAAAATGCAAAAGCTGTATGAAAATAAGAGCTGAAACATTTTACTTTACTTTTTATTATTTCAAATCTTGATAAGTCATAATTTACCCAATCAGCAATGACACTTAAGTTGAAATAAATGGAAAACATGTCGCATCATTTAACAATTCAAATTTTTGTCAAAAAGGGTGAGATTCTTGAAAAAATTGTGTTAAGAAACAATGTTGGTGCAGTTTTCTAATTAGTAAATATTAATAATTGAAGTTGATTATTTTTTATAAGTAGAAAATCTATAGCGCTTTAAAAGTTCCATTTTTTTATAAGATTTTCCCCTGATGTTTTAGAACGAACTTCCCTAAAGAACTGATACCCTCTTCTTTAATATGGAAAGTATTCAATCCAAATCGCATTTATGTTTAATAAGGTGTAGGATTAAGCAATATGTGAAAACAGGAAAACATCAAAGAAGTTCTTACAGTCCTTCGTAAAGAAAGAAAGCCATTGAAGTTATGTAAACATTTATGTTATATAGATGATTTCGAATGTAATATAATTTTTTTTTATTTTTGAACAATGAAATTAAATTCCAATAACTACACAAACATTTATTTTCATTTCATAAAATCTCTAAATAATTTAGTTGATTAGTTGCATTACATTAAAATACCACTTTGAAACAAAACGATGGGATATCGGACCTGGATCGCACAATTTTTAATTGTGTTTATATAACGAGGATTTTACTGTTTTGAAAGTCTCGGTTGTTCAATAGTTTATGGAAAAGGGACAATTTTCAAAATTATTTGGCTTTCCAAGTATTAAATCATTACTTTTTTATCTTCTCAATTCGGTGAATCTAATGACTAAAATTTCATCTGCAATGGTTGAAGGCCTTTATAACTGCGTCCAGTAACGGTATAGCTTCAAGAGATAAAATGCTAACCGATTCTGTACATGACATAAATCAAGATTAGTTTTCGTGCATGAGTACCAGTGCTAGGCACTTTTGCTTAGTAATAATGGCTTATTTCTATAGTAAATAATGGCTTAGCTTTAGTAAATAATGGCTTATTTCAATAATTTAAATTTGCACTTATCGACAGTTTTAATTTACAATAACTATTAGATTATAATTTCATCAATCATTCAAACGGATAGCATTTTTTTTTTATTTATTAAATGGAAAGTTTTAAAATTTAAGATTTAAATGAATCATTGCAGCCAGCTAGTTAGGACAACCAGCTGGTCGGCAAAGACAGCTAGATTAATAATGAAAATTGTTGTCATACATCTCTTAAATATCAGTGGAACAGTTAGGTGGAACTGTCTTCTTGTTTTAATGATATAAAAAGCATACAAGTGATTAAACATTTCAATTTTGAAGTGTGCTGTTAGTGCTCTTTCCTAGGGTAGAATTTACGTTGAACGCTCGTACCTAGCTTGAATTTATCTTATAATCACGAATTAAATTCGCCTAAATCCCATATGAGTTTGTAATAATAAATTTTTCCACTGTATTACTTACTATAAAATGCTTCTCATACCATGCATTCAAAATTTATAGAACAGCAATGTATTCCACACAGAATAAGTTTCAAGTATGTCTTATATATTAGCAATAACAAAAGAATAATTTTAGCATTTTTTCCAAATAGTTAAAGTTAAAAAAAATGCTTGAAAAACGAATTAAAAACCTGTAAAAGATTAAGCAAACCCTAAGCCGTTCGTACAAATGCAAAACAGATAAAGGATAAAATATAACCTCAACATAAAACTTCAAAGAATTGGAAATTTGAATAAATAACAAACTAACAAAAGAAATTTCGAATGGCAACATTCTTTTCATATTTAAGAAACAGATATTTGAAAAGGAAAGTTATAGATTGGACGAAATAATGCTATCAGGTAGTTATTTTCTACTCTCTTTTGCTCTAAGAAGCTCTTATGCCAGTAAGCACAACCAATCATCCAGTCAATAAAAGCAATAAATTCAAATTTGTTCTCTTTGATAATATTTTACTGATTTCACTAAATAGATTATTAATTAACTGTTAGTTTATCTATTAGGAATCAAAGGGATTTGCAACGTGTCTGAGCAATTCAAACTGTCTCTTTCATTTTCCCAATTAATTGATGTGATCTAAATTTAAAAGATAATTGTTATGTGTAATCAATACATAGTCTTTTCTCAGTAATAGAAAACGCATATCTAATGTATAATGAATCATTCATGCTCCAATTCTGTTATATCTGATTGAAGAACTTTCGCTGCTTTTGGTGGCGTAACTAGGGTGGGACATGCAGGGCAAGTGCCCTGGGCACCATTACCAAGGGGCGCAAAATTGAGGAATCAATTAGTTACATAAAACAGAAAAGTACATATTTTTTTTAAATTCTTATTCCTCAGATACTTAAAAATTAAAGTGGTTCCAATTAAGTATGGGAAAACATAAAGGATGCAGTCATTTTTACAGCATGGGAACCAACACACGCTAGGTTTATCAAAACAAAATAGCAAATAGTTTTATGTTACAAAGATCTGATGACCCCCACTTTCGAGTTTCCCTTCTGCGAAAGAGAAAACCCGTTAATGTCCTTTTCAAAGATTTGTGTCTCCGCGGGTGGGGGTGGGGGGATATACTTGACCATCTTCAGATCATTTTAGTCAAGGGAATATAATATATCAATTAACTTCGCAGGATGTCTAGAGGTTGCATACGGTATGGTTGAAGCTAGAAGGTGACAGCCACCATATTCATTGATCATCAGCTTCTTCCGAAGTTGGTGACAAATAATTAGCATTAAATTGCTATTCCTACTTTCAAAGAGCAGTGTAAAGCATGGAAAGAAACATTTCTACTTGTTTGGTAAAGTATAAAGGAAATCCATTCCAAGTTATCAATATTTAGAGTTTCTAGAGATAAGAAGTAATGTATATAATTTTTTTATTATTATTCGTATTTGTGAGATTTTTTCCGAGGATTAAGTTATTTGCACAAATTTTATATTAAGCTTTAAGTATGAGATCAATCGAATGAATATTTGTTTTATATTTGTCTAAAGCATAAAAATTTTCACACAAACAACTGTTCAAATTTCTTATTTAAAAACTTTTTCAGTGGTTAAATTACTCATGTATGGAACTTTCGTAGTAAATTTAGAAAAATTTCATTAAAAATTTCGTTTTTTTTTTTTTTTTACTTGTTTGTGACATGTCCTTCTGATGCCTTTTAGATTAAAGAGCCGTCTCATTATGCAGTTATCTACACTAATACTTAAAGCGATTTGTGTCTCTGTTATTTGTATGTCCATGAGAGCATTACAGGGCAGACCGTTTGACTTAGTTACCAAATTTGGACGAATACATTTTGGAGGGGGAGAATCAGCACTTCGAAGCGAATTTTTTTCGAAACTTTAATTAGAATTTTAATTAATTAAAAAGTAAGCCGAATTCCGATGGGATTTTTTTTCTTATAACTTCTGAAAATATAATCGCACAAAAATAAATTTTACACCATCTTAGAATCCCAAAAATTATCTTTTCAATTATGTAAGTTTATTTGTTGTAAAATCTTTTTCTAAATTTTTAAAAATGTTTTTAAATATAATTTGCACAGAAGTTTATACTGCTGAAGTTTAAGACAAATCTATTTTATCGTTTCATTAAATCTTTAAATCATTTGTTTTTCTTTGTTGAAAAATATCATTATATATCAGATAACTTATTAATAAAATTTTATTTTATTTTTAAGCTATGAAAAAGCCGTAAGTCTCTTTTTCTTTGTTTGATTTCAAGCATAAGGTAGTTTTGTTTAGATGATTAGATTTATCATCTGATATTTATTATGTGTACATGAAGTATTAAGGAGATTTTCATAATTTCTGAAGCTATAGATATTTTTAATAAGAGCTAAAATATCTGTAGCTTTTAATTTATGTTATTCATTTATGCGATATAACTAATCAGATATAAAATTTCTAATCAATTAATAAATACAATTATCGTAATAACTAACAGAATCGTGTGAGTTTAAAGGCTAAAAACCGTTATATATATATCAGATATATTTTTACCGCCAAGAATAAAATCTTTTTTGATATGTTACAGTTTATGGGTGCAACAGTTTTCTTTCTGTGCGTGTTACTAGGAAAGTTACGAAATTACAAAATGAATACAATTAATTTGATGTTTTAACCAGTTGGTCGCCGAATATGGCTATATAATATTAGTTCAAGATTGTCTTATATATTATTATTTCAGTTTAATTGCAATTTCAATATTAACACTCCCTGGCTAAAGTTTCTGGGGGGGGGGGGGAGCGTTTCCCCCTTTCAAAACCACCCCCCCCGGCCCCCGCGCTACTTCGGTATTCGCCCTAGGCGCCATTTTATGTAGGTACGCCGCTGCTGCTTATTAAACAACTCTATAATGAAATTTCAGTGTTTTTTGCAGCTGTAGGAGCTTTCTAGTAATTAGTAATATAATAATAATAAGTAAAAAAAATAATAGTAAATTAAATTTCAGTAATTCTTAAATAAAGAAGTAAAAGCTGAAACTACTTATATGGCTTTTTCAAGAATAATAGAAATTACGATAAAAAAAATAGTGTAATTATAAGCTCATTGATTGAGTAAAGTGTGGCAATCTACTTTATAACAATCTTTGAATAAAGTCATTAGTTGTTTACATTTAAATTTAGTTCCTTTAATATATGTTCCTTATAAAGAAAGCTAATGTACGTTGAAATGATGAGCTAATTTTTAATTAGTTTAATTTGATTCGTTATAGAAATCAAAAATTCGCAAAACAAGGGTTTCCAGTGGTTTCAAAAGTTAATCCAAGAATTAAAATCTGCTAAAGCACTTTTCTACAGAAAAATGTGACATGTTATCTAAAATAATCGTTACAAAGATACGATTCTAATATTATTTTCTGAATAAAAGGTTTAGAAAAAACATAAATTATATTAAAATTAATAAAAACTTCAGAAGTAGTATGAATATCTAAGATGAGCATTGGAAAAATATTCTCCTTTTAACAGCATATAACTTGTCACGGAATAATTCTAATTTTCAAAAAGGAGAATTTAGCAAGTTGCTTAACAGAACTCAGTCTATGTGAAGACATGAACCGCTTCTCAGATATTTTGCTAGATTCTAGCCGCAAGTAAACATCGGCATGCTCGTTTCTTTTACTGGGCATTGATAAATGCGCTCTAAGCACTGTGGCGCCATCAAGTGTTTCAATTTTAAAATGAAGTCTCTAGGTAAAGTAAAAAGATATGGATTTGTAACCCTTGAACATTCCCATTCATTAATCATTCTAAAACTTAAAAGCTTTTTATAATCGTTAGTGAGTAAGAAAATGCTTGCTGCGATTTTCAGTCTTATAACATGAATAAATAAATCTGAAAATTCGATAACGAATAAAATGTAGTTACTAGCATAAAGTGGGATTTTTCTTAGCATATATAAAGACCTTAAAAGGTGTACAGAATGTTCAGGAAGATTGTTTACAAACTTTAAGTGGAGGCCAAACATACAGAAACAAATAATTTTTTCAATAGAGCATGCGGTCGGAAACGTAAAGGGGTGCCGCTACAGTCTTTGTCAGTGAATTAAGTAAAAGGGAAAAGGATACACCAGATGAAATGTACAACGCAGACAGAGTGGATACAAATTTACAATAATACACAGGGGTACAGCCAGAGGGGGACCGGGGATGTTGTGCCCCCCCCCCGTCGGGGAAAATTTTTGTATCCCGTCCGGGAAAATTTTTGTACTGGGTATTCAATTGTAGTTGATAAATAATAATCTGGCGAAAATTTGAGACCAATTTCATTACACTCGTCGCCCGTACAGCGAGTCATGCCCCCCCCCCCCGTCGGGAAAATCGGGCACCCCCGTCGGGCAAACTCTAGCGCCTGATTTCTTGATAATATAGCAACACAATTGCATGAATACTACCTTTATCTTCCTCCGCGCCCCCACACTTACGCCCCGCCGCCCCCCCCCAGCCGGGGCCCGGGGGGGGGGGGGGAGGCTGAGGTCATAAAAATTTTGTATCGTCATGACGAATGTCATACCTCATGGCTTATGTAAACCACAACACTTTAACTTTACAGACTTTCCTCACCTGACAATAAGAATCATAAAGAACATTACAGTACTTTCGATAATTTAATAAAAAATACAATGAAATAACTAGACAAAAAATGCTTTCGACCGCGTCAACTCTAAAAGTAAAAGTGGAATGACTAGAAAATTAGGAAAATTTTCAAGCCTGTCTAGCCAGAAAGCAATGTTGTCACGTTTTTATTATTTTTTTAAAAGTGAAATTAAAAATAAACAGTTGCAGTGATTTAAAATAAAATCAAGAATTATGGTTTAGTTCTGGGGGGGGCGCAGCCCGATAGCCCCCCTGGATTCGCCACTGGATATGATAATGGCAAGTAGGACGTAGTATCAACAACAAACCTTTGGAATACTTAAGTGTACAAAGGACTCGCCGTCTCAGACGATAAACGCTTCGCGTGTTCTTATTCATGCAACTGGATTATTGTGCTATTATAAATTTGTAGTACATTCAATCTGTGTTGTACATTTCATCTGGTATATCCTTTTCTTTCACTTAATTCACTGACAAATAGCCCCTGTAGAGAATCCACTTTGCATTTCCGACCTCATGTTCTATTGCGAAAAATGACTTGTTTCTGTATGCCTGACTTACCCTTAAAGTTTGTAAACGGACTTTCTAAACACCCTGTAGTATTAAAAACATAAAATATCCTACTTCCGAACTTTTAGCAGGATCAGAAATTGAATTTTCTGATTAAAAAAAATATTAAAATGGAAAGTTTAAGTAATTTTCTGGAAATATTTTCTCAATAAGTTTTCTTTCTTCTTATCCTATTTTTTTACTTTTATATATTAGAGCTTCTCGAATTAAGTTCAGACCCCCAGTATAAGATGTAAGTAAATGAACTCTGTCATCGGAAAAACGTTGTTGGTGGGTGCTTATAATTGGTTTTTTTTATTAAGTCTTTGTTAATTAATAACTACCCCTTCATTGGTTGATTTGATTTTCTCACTTATATGTCTAAAGGGGATCGCAAGATAAAGGTTGAAGGCGGAACTTTTGCAGCTCAAATAGGGTGACAAGTGAAAAATGTTTAAAATGTGTTGATTTATATAATTCTGATTATATAAAGCACTTTTTAAATTACTTATTTGTAAAATTGCCCAATCTGAGAAGTTCAATTGGGAATTTTTTTTATTGTGTTCTTCATATACAACAGAATGTTTGAATGCGAATATTGGAAATGAATTTTTTGAGATATCTGTTATCCAGCGAAAATTTAGTAGGCACGTTGTCTAAGAAAGAAAATTAAATGCTCCAGAAATATTTAATTCACTGAAAAGTGCCAGTGGCGAATCCATGATTCGGGTCTTGGGGGGGTGGGGAGGACTGAAGTCATAAAATTTTGTATCGTCACAGTGGTGAAATATGCCAAAAAGGGTTTTTAAAAACTTATTGGTAAAGCCGTAAAATTTAATTATATTGATAGTCTAATATATTGAGCTACTTTTTGTGTACTTTTCGACATGTTAATGACATGCAAGCTGCCATGGCACTTCGGCAAACTTCTGAATTCTTTTCAAAACTGTAAGTGTTCCTACATTCGCATCAAAATTTTCTATATTATATTTTTATTCGATTTCATCTAGTGGCTTGTTTTCGATATGGAAACCAATCAATAAGGTACTTGCGAACTTTTTTTTTATCTCCTATTGATAGGAAACAAACAGTTTTTTAAAAATAAAAACTCGTCTTTTAATTGCAAAATAATTTTTTTTATGTTTTCTAATAGAATTCTTGAAAGAAAAAGTGTGGGATTCCAAGGAATTCTGGCATTATAAATAATTTTACACAAAGCTTATATTAGTAGCTTTCTATTTAAAACAAATTTTTGTGCTACTTTTTGCTACTTTAAATTTTTTTGTTGTTTTATTGCATTATTAACTATAAAAAATTTTCTATTTATGTTCTTTTAGGGGAAAATTCGGTTGCATCACGATCAATTATTCCACGAGAATTGATACATTTTATAAAAAAAATCTTCTGCGAACAAAAGTGTCCAGAGAAAACATTTTCTGTGTAAATTTTGCTTGGTTTTGTACGCTGGCAGCGAACTACTAGACTCTGAAAAAAAAGAAATTATCAAAGCTAATTTCTGATTACCAATCAAATTGAAAAAACTATTTGTTATTTTTTTAAACATGCGTCCTTAAAATGGGCCATTAAAAGCTTTTGAAGACAGCAGTAAACGAATTATAGGAAGGAAAACTAAAGAACAGAGAGAGAGAGAGTGCAAGCGAGAGAAAACAGATACAGAGTCTAATGCATGCTGCTCAAATGAAATGGAGAATAAAGAGACACACTGAAATGTCAAAAATCTTGCTATTTGAGTGCCAAAAATAGATACAATATCGGAAGAAAAGGCCTTACCATTACTGATTTATTGTAAATTTTAAAAAAATTTGAATGCAATATATGAAATAGATGCTCGTGGAAAAAAGTTCCATTTTGAAGTCATAATAAAAGCTAAAAAGATGAGTTGTGCAGAAAATATTTCTGTAAATGAAGCTTTAACACAAGTGGTTTTACAAGACTTGCCTAATCAAAATGTAAAGCAACTGATTAAATCATTAGAAAAGGACTTTTTTTTTATCCTTCGAGGACGACATCAAAAATATTTTTTAATTAGTAAATGGGATTTTGACAATTCCTCGAAACAATTTGAATATAAACAACTCTTCGAAGATCTAACAGCTACAGATGCCAGCATTTTTGTCACATCTCTCGTTCCAGTTAATGTTTTGCGGAATAGAGATGAACAACAGCATACTGGATTGTGGATCATCCACGACTGTCTTCTCGATATTGTAGACCAGTTCGTTCAGTAATCAATACAAATTCAGAAACAAGAAGCTGTATATGTGACAAACTAGATAACTGATTTGAATTCAACAGATATGAAAAACTGATGAAACATTTTTTAATTAGTGATAACAGCAAACGCTATTATGAATACTCAAAGAACCAAAGATGTCATTTGTGTCCAACCACAAGCAAACAGTTTAAACATAACTTAAAGTTTGTTTAAAGCATTCATTGAAAACCATCTACAGTTCTGACTGCCCACGCTAGATTTCCGGATTAGATTTTTCTAGTGCTTATTATATTTTCCATATAGACTTACGTTATGCAAATGGCAAAAGCGGGGGAGGGGGGCGAGAATAAAAATACTGTTGAAATGTTTTTAAAAAATCCAAGATAAATTTAAATTGCAAATAGGTCTCGTGGTTGACAAGCTGAACCATAAATGAAGGCAATACTGCATGGGTGCGGAAGTCAACCTGCTGCTATTTTATTTATTTTTTTAATGATTAAAGTGTAAGAACTGTTTAATGGTCTTTGAATCTCTTCGTTAATTGAGAATTTCTTAATTTTTACGTCTTCCTAACATATCCTAAAGTTCTTAACACAAATAATCACATAATTTTAATATTTAACAATTTTGGTCAACTTTTTCGCCTATTTCACCACTGTGCGTCGTGACGAATGTCAAACCTCATGTCTTATGTAAACCAAAACACTTTAGCTTCACAGACTTTCCTCACCTGACAATAAGAATCATAAAGAACACTATAATACTTTCGAAAATTTAATAAAAAATACAATGAAATAACTAGGCAAAAAATATTTTCGACCGCGTCTACGCTACAAGTGGAATGACTAGAAAAGTAGTAAAATTTTCGAGCCAGTCAAGCCAGAAAGCAATGTGCCACGTTTTTATTTTTTTTTAAATAGGGGGGAATTAAGAACAAACAGTTGTAGTGATTTTAAATACAGTGGAATCTCCCTATAACGAAATCACTTGGTTCCAGTTGAAAAATTCGCTATAGAGAAAATTTCGTTATACGGAGATTAGAGATTTTTGCAGTTATTTAAGTAAATGTTACAAACCTTTTAGTATGTGCGAGAAGTTCAAAAATATTTAATTATGACTTTCAATTAAAAATGAAGTAATATTTATTATAAATTTGTTAAAATTGTACTAATTTTTATTGTATAAACAAAATGCTCAAAAGTGAAGACAATCACCAATTTAGAGAATAACATATACTAGTACGGATAAACATAAAATGCGTATTGTCACATCCATTTGCTGTTTCCACCCCCACTCCACCCCGATTCTTGGAATCTTGACCCGTAGAAATGTTGCTCCCTTAGAGTATAAGACTTACTCTATGGTTGCTCCCCCTGCAGAAACCCAGGTCCCCTTCACATAGCATTCTATTGTTATGTGTTATCGCTGGAATGAACAATGCGAGTGGTTCCAGAAACAGGCACGTGTGAGCGATTTGTTTGCATAGAAATTAGCAACTTTCTTCAAAAATGACAAAAATCGAAAAGAAAAAGGTAAAAAAGGTGAAAAAATTCGTGATAAGGAGACAACCACTTCGTTATATGGAGAATATTTTGAATGCTATTTAACACTAAGATAAAAAATTTCGTTATAGGGAGAAATTCGCTGTCGGGAGACTTCGTTGTAGGGAGACTCTACTGTATAATCAAGAATTTTGGTTTAGCTCGGGAGGGGGGGGGGGGTGCTGGATTCGCCACTGAAAAGTGCTATATTATTTGTCTAATGATTTTACCTTATTTCTTATCTTTTCGATTCCATCATCATGATAAAGTTTTTTTTTACTCTTTTAAATACAATTATATATGCTTTGCTGCTTATACTTTTTTTAAACTTTTCAGGGCAGATCATACCAAAGGATAATAATAACCTCGAAGAGAAAGAAGGCACTGAAGAATTAAATAGTTATTCATGGTTAAACATTCAATTGGCTCCTCAGAATTTAAAGATTAGAATGACCGCAAAAAAGTGAATATCTAAGTATTGGTTAAAAGACCCCAAAGTATTTGAAATAAACATTGTGTTTATATTGTTGAAATTCCTGCTGAGAAAGACGGAATGTAAAAGCTTTTGCATGATTATGCAAAAAGAACATCTCTCCTTTAAATCCAAGTAACCGTTTATTTTAGTTTGCGCTTGAAATTTCTACATTATTTTAATTTTTGGATTGCCTTTGGAACCGAAATATTTCTGTTTGCTCCATGAGACTTGCAGCTGCAAGCACTAGTCAGCTACAATGAGTTTTGTTTCAAATTAAGATACAAATTCTTAATTTCATGGAGAAATTGCAACTTTTGCTTTAAATGACTCCTTTACAGTCTCTTGTATTCTTATTTATTATGATCTGCTGCCTTTTAATAACTCTTTAAGTCATTCCATATTTTACGATAACAAATGCAATTTGATGGTTCTAATTCCTTTTGATCTAGGTATCGCCAAGTCCATCAACAAAGGATTCATGATAAAGGGGAAGTGTGGCATCTTCTGTTGATCAAATGGCTTTGGAGCATCTATGTCAAACTTGGAGTAGAAGTCTGACCTAGTGCCAACATAGGGGAAAAGGTTGTTTTCTTGGAGGAATTTCAGGAGAAACTAGCCACCATTTGAGTTTCGTTTAGAGTGAAAATTTAGAAAACCTCCAGTAGCCAGCTCGAAAGCTGCGAACAATTTATTGCTAAAGCACACATTGGTATACCAGTTTTTGAATAATGCTCGTTAAGAACACAGCCAGAGGACAGAACCCATCACCTTCTTCCTAAGATTCATGTTCCTCACTCATCTATTACCTTAATCCACTTAGCCTCTGGGCTATTCTAAAAAGTATCGATACTATACAAAGTTGGCATTGGCCACTGGTGGGCTACAAATGCAATGTTTTACAGCAGTGACCCATACAGTCTAAGTGATACCCAGGACATAATAGGAGTTTTCGCCCGACGTCATATTTGGCTATCAAAAGTGAAATAACATTATTAATATTTGGTTTCTCCAGCGAAATCCACCATACATGTAGGGCTGGTGTAGGTGAACACTAAAAACTTTCTCACCTTGAAATACTGTGGAAACCTGAACTATGAATGTCGATGAGGTATGACATTATTATGCTTCAAAATTACGTGCCCTACTAGGAGTTTTCGTCGTCATATCTCGAAAGATTTTCCATCTTTATTCTACTGACATTGTTTTTTAAATTTCATTCAAACGTGAATCATTCCGTTCATTTTTTTATTATGTCGTTATTATTGTATTATAATACAGGATGGCCTTAAATTATTGGACCCATTTCAAAAATTAATTAAAAAAAACTAATGTTACAACTGCATTTTTTCTTTTAAATGAGAGAGCAAATAAAAAAGCTTTCTTTGTATGGGTGGCGTACCATTACCTCGTTATAAATTTGCTACAGCGAGAGATTTCCATGCGCAATGGCTACCGATCAGCAGAAGCCGATGCGCCTTTTTTGGTTTCCTTTCTTAGTTTTTGTTGAATATCTCGAAAACTATTCAGTTTTCGAATTACAATGGATTTAACAAATTAAAAAGAACGTAAAATTCCCTACAAATACATGCTTTTATTTTTTTCTAGCTTTAATAGTTTCGTAGATAATGGCTCTCAAAAATGGGAGATGTCAAATTATTTACGACCACCTAGACCGCTATAACGGCGCGTTACCTATCTGGATTTAGTTTTGGTTATATTAACGTCCCGCTTTGAAGTAACACGAAGGCTATTGGGACGGACCTCGTAATTTTGAACCACGGTCAGATTACGTGGACTGCACCTGAGCTAGCACCTCCCTCTCCAAGCTTCCACGCCACACCAACGGGAGGACGTTTAGTCACTACGTATGATTTGGCGTGCAGCAGGCCCCATACACTGCGGATCTTCAGTGGAAACGGGTTTCGAGCTTGGAACCATCCGACCCGAGGCCCTACCACTAGGCCACCGCAGTCCCTTTACTTATTTGGAAAAAAAATTTAATGTGCTCTCATTTAAAAAAAACACGTAATTGTAACATTTTTAGGGTTTTTTTTATTAGTGTTTGAAAATGGGTCCAACAATTTATGACCACCCTGTATTTTGTTATAATGTCAATTGATTACTCTCATGATTTACTGCATCATTCTACCATTTTTTATACGTTTCTTCTTATATCAGTTTTACATAATACAATTTCGTTATAAAACTTGAATCATTTTTTATTCCACGTCTAAAGAAAGATTTTTGGGTATAACAAATAATGAATTGTTATTTATCATGATATACATCATGATTTTCCCCGTCATTCAACCGTGAATTTATCAATCTACTGATTTGAAGTCCTATTCCACAACAAAAGAAACCAAGTTTAGTTTAGTTATATTAACGACTCGTTTTGAAGCAACACGAGGGACATTTTTGGACGGACCTCGTATTTTTGAACCGCAGTCAAATGAAGAGGACTGAGCTAGCACCCCCTCTCCAAACTTCCGCACCACATCAGCGGGAGGACGTTTGGCCCCCTACGTATGATTCAATGTGAAACAGGCCCTATACACGACGGATCTTCAGTGGAATCGGGTTTCGAATCTGGAACCCTCCGATCCCAAAGCCGAGACCTCATCACTAGGCCACCGTGGCCTCCGAAAGAAATCAAATAATAACTAAAGAAAGAGCAGTGGCCTAGCTACCGGGGGGCAAGAGGGTACACCAGTCTTAGGGGCAAAGCCTTATGCGCTTATGTCATGTGGCGCTGCGGTCAAGACTTTAGACAGAGAAGTGAACTGACAAGATCGAGTTTAATGTGACTACAAATAGATGCGCAGTTGTGCAGCAATT
>BGPR01000482.1:538694-579866 GCA_013235015.1 Araneus ventricosus
GTTTTGTTTTACATACCGGCGTCGCTTTTGTTTATGTAAATAAAAATGCTGTTTAGAGCCTTCGGGTTGGTTATGTGCATCATTAATTAGTGGACCGTACAAGTCACATTTTAAGATCAGGGGTGTCTATTCTGGTACTCCCGGTTGGGTTGGGTTCTGTTGTTAACGTGCGGAACCCAACCCAACCGGGGGTACCAGAATAGATCCCCAAATATCATGAAAGGGCGAAAAAATAATACCGCGGTGGCCGGGCGGCATATAGGCATACTGTACTCAAGCAGAGCACCATTGTAACTTTGGAGGGCTCTGATTGGACAAGCGAATCTGACGTAACTATGCTTTGCTTGTTTGTTTACCTCTGACCACGCTCTGACTGATTCTTTCAACAAGCGATAGCGAAATGTTCTTTGTGTAATACACCATGGCTATTCAGAATTCCAATGATCCACTTCTTTAGTACACGAAGTTGTTAAAATCGTTGAAAATTAAACCATCGTTCGAAGCAACCTTAAAAGTGTTTCCGATGTGTATTAATGGATAGAAGAATATGGAAGAACATCGGACACAATATGGAATCTTCGATCTTCTAGACCATCTGGAACAAGGCTTGTGTGCTGGGAAGTAGCAATAATTATTTCAAATCATTATCTTTTAGATGATGTATGTTGTAATTGTAATCCTATATCATGCATTATTTCAATACTTATATTTATCATGGTTTAAGTTAACTATTAAAATATGAATTTTAATGTTTCAGATCCGAATGAAGCAATAATGAAGCAAATCTAACGACATTAAATCAAGAAGAAGAAAGATCCCCCTTTCGATAACAAATTCAGGCAGTATCTTGGAGAAAAACTTAGTATTTAGAGTTTTAAGAACTATAAACAAGATACGCGTGTCTCACTGTTGATTCGATGTGCAGAAGAGTGACGTCAGATTCGCTTGTCCGATCAGAGCCCTCCAAAGTTACAATAGTGCTCTGCTCGAGTACAGAATGCCTATATGCGGCCGGGTGCCATTTGCTTCTGCTAAACCACTGATGATGATTAGGGGCGAAAAAATCATACTGTGCCTCGGGCGCCACTTACCGTCGCTACGCCATTGAGACAGAGAACACAAATAATTAAACTTTTGCCGATTTCTTAGGATCGCCAACTCAAAACAAGCAGTGCAGTTTAAAATAATTTTTAAAGATGCCTTTTATAAACCAAAATTCTTGCATTCAATGTCAGATGCTGCATTTTCTGCATTTTAACGACATTAAATGATCAGGACTTAATATTTGCTGAAACTGTTCTGTTCCAAGTTAACGCAGGAGAGGCAGTCTAAGAATGTGCCCAAAATAGGCTTATTTTCCTCTCTGAAAGCAATTTCTTTGTCAATAAATGATTTGTAACAATGAAGACAAATAAATAAATAATACATAGTAAACAGAAAATGCCTCGCTCGTCTATTAAAGAGAATTGATTTTAAAATAAAGCAAAGAAAACAGTTTAGGAAATGGAGAATTTTTTTAAAAAAACATACTTTTATAAGTGTACTAAAAAGCAGAATTTTTTTTTAATTTTTTTTCTACTACTTTAATTTGTAATTCACTATTACAAATATTATGGAATCTACTAATCATTTTTTTCCTCAAATTCGCTGAAGGTGACACTATTCGTATAAAATCAGGATTTAATTTAAATAATCGATTAACTGATAATTAAGTTCTCAAAATATTAAAATAGTGCATTGTCATCGAGAATACACAACTGTACAAAATTTTGAAATTCTAACACATCAAGAAGGGAGTGAAAAATAGATTATAAAATTCCATCTTTGCAAACATGAAACAAGTCATGTTAAATAAAAGTGTGTAAAAAAATGCCAGAGAGAGATTGAAAGACTGAAGAATTTCAGATTTTTCCCATGATTAGGGATAGACTGTTAGCTCTACAGTCTCGATAAACACAGAAACGCCCTTTTCTTTTATTTATAAGTCATTTCACCGTGTGCACTATGTGATATCTAGCTCAGATTCGTACTATCCAGAGCTGCAGCGAAGAACAGCTCGAAGCGCTCTGCCGACTTCAGTTGAGATTTCGCAACGGACTTGCACAGATAAACTGCGGTTACAAGAGGTGATTTTAACAAATGGTTTTTATCTTTAACTTTATAAAATTTTCTCTCAGTAAGGATATGTAATAAAATGTTAAGAAAAAAGACTAGATAAATTTTCGAAATAATTGCCCTACAAACCAAATAGGCGAGTGGACGCTGGTTATCTTCCATTTCCGATCTCTGGAATATACAAGGCTAAAATGTTTGCAACAGAGATATTGAATTTTCAGAAGTAAATTCGGCTAATCAAAAAAAATATCAATTGATCCAAAAAAGTATCGGCACCAGTCACTTTAGATCGACGAAACTATTGCACATTTTCGAAATATCTAGTTAACATAATAATTGTGAACAGCATTTATAACTCCTTAAAAAGAAAAAGCATCATTTTTGAGTTTTAAACTCTCAGATTAGAAGTCAGATGCAACATTTTAAAACACAAGATTCTATTGGTTTTAACCCTTTCGCTCCCAATGATCTAACACTGAAACCACCTATTCAAAATTCTATAGGATGTTAACCGGTAGTTTCCTTGCGCAACCACATGCATAAATATGTAGCATAGGACACCATCTTTTGGTACGCAGCGGAAATTTCAGGATAAAATTCAGCGTTTCATCAACATCGGCATTTTCTAGGTGTGATATCACTTGTAGAGTGCCCACCCTTGCGTTTTGCGTATTTTATTCCATAAAATTTCAATATCGCTTGTGCAATGGCTGGTAAGTTATTTTTTTATATTTCAGGCCTGTCAGTGATATTTTATATGAATTTCATTTATCCATTCTCATCAGTTGAGATATTCTGTGATTGCATATCAGTTCAGACTGTACATCTTGTTCTCTATAAAGAGAGAAGGTCAATCCTTACAATTGAAGGATTGTCGAATTTCTGAAGCAAGAGAATTGATAGAACAGCGAAAACGTGACAAACGTGGACGAAAAAGTGAATACACCAACAAATGTGCCAGAAAATGCAAATGTTTTGTTCCATCTGAGATTCACCAACAAGAAGCAGAGCTTTTGCCAATACATGGGTCATCTTTGCGATGTGGTTTATGCTGTACAAAAGCTGAACCTCATCGTACGAAATGGCAGAGTACAGTGTCGTGTCACTCTTTCAAGTTTTATTTAAAAATTAATCTATTTACTTAAATAATAATAATTCTTTTCATTCTCAGAGTTATTTAATTTATTGGTGTATAAGTTTATTTAACGTAACATTGCACTGCAGAACTTTACTGTAAAAAGCCGTGTGTTTACTACATTCTTTGTTCGAAACCTGGTTTTAAGAAACGGCATTGTACTGTTTTGAAAAAAAAAAGCATTCTGGATTTCCTAAATTCTTTCCTATGGGGGGTTATTGCCTTGTTTATCTGTGAGAAAGTCACAGCTGCAAATAAGGGTCCAGAGAAATTCTTTTCCCACAGATAAGAATTGGTCAGTGGCAAAGAATGCCCAGCTGTGTCCTGTTTTGACCCACTAATTGGCAATTTCGAGCCATTTTGAATCCGTGAGAATTGTCGTTTGCGGATGTTGGATTTTCCTGGGAAACATTAAGCATTGGGGTTCTGCTGACCTCCTGCTGCGCGTGAGGGAGAAGATTCTATTGAAAAGTTGGGGTCAAAAATCAAATTGGGATTGGCTGTTGAAGTTCTTTCGCAGAAGAGGGTCTGACCCGTTTTGACCATTTAAGAACACGCTTTTCATTGGGGGCGGTGTCGCTAAACTTGTTTTTGGTTTGGAATCAATAGCTTAGAGTAAGTTTGGCGAAAATTTAAAGGTGTTTACTGTAGAATAAAAAAATCTTTTAAGAAGCAATGGGTTTCAGTATAGTGCCTTTTGGCGGTTTCATCTCGCCAAGCTTTTGTATAAGTAGATTTTTTTTGGGGATTGGAAATGAATTGGAGTTTTGGAAAAATTTTGGAAGGAAGGAGTCAGAGAGAGTTAGCCGAGAGAAGAAGCGGCATGTTTCTGCAAATTAGGACTAAAGACTAGATCATGATTCCGACTAAGTGGCAACCAAAGAAAATTTGAGAGCGGAAAAAGGATCTCTGGAGATGACGCTGTTCGGCTTTTGGTTTTTGGGTTGCCATGTTTCATTGATGCATATTTTTAATTCAGTGCTCTGACCGTGCTTTTGCGTGGGTGCTAGTTGGACTGGATATGGGCCAATTTGACATTCGGGCCTATTTCATTGACGTTAGATCGAAATAACTAGCTTGCTAGCCAGATAATCATCGCAAAAGGATCTACGTGTCTGAACTTAGGTGCTGTGCAAGATTTTTGCCCGAGAAAGACTTCCTGTTAAAAATGGCGTTTCGAAAGGCCGAGAGCCTAAATTTTTGAACTTATAAAGTCTACATTATTCCGTTGAACATTCCCACTTTTGGTAGCAACAACAACATGTCACTGGCGAGTATTCTACGCTTAACATGGAGAGATCAATGGACCCAGTCAAAAGCTTGCCCCAGCCAAAGGCTCCCGTTGAACTTTGCCACTTGTGGAAGCCACATCAACATCTCGCTTGCCGTAAATTCAATGTAAGTTAAATGCGTGTCATGGAGGAATCAACGATCCTGTCAAAAGCTTGCCCCCAGCAAATAGATGAGTACAATTTTTGTAATATTTATTTATGCTGACGTTTTGAGTGAGGATTAAATTTTGGGATTCATTATCACCTTGCTAAATTTCCATGAGTTTAAATTTAAATATTGTTTTTTTCAAGGTGTACATCTTTGCTAATATTTTTTTATATATGGAACTACCTTAAAATTATGCACTAAAAATGTTTCTTTCTTGGGACCAGGGTTCTGAACCTAATTACCATGGTATTTAATAAATTTGAAAATTTGTAAAATTTACTTGGAAACTCTAGTAGATCAGTAATTTGAATTTTAAATGATTATCTTGAAATTCTGAAATTTAAACTGTAGTTGAATTTAAATGATTAAATGTAGTGCTTTGATTTTCGTGCTTTAAAATGCAATTAGTTTGCAGTAAATATTCAAAGACTTAAATAATTAGTTTGACTTTAAAGGTCATTGTTTATTTTTTTGATGCAAGAAAATTAAATCTTTAATCTTAATGAAGTACAGTATATGATAAAAATATTTTTGCAGCTAAAGATATTGGGAGTCTAAGATATCTGAAAAAAGATTGCTAAATGCTGGTAAATCTCTCAATTTCATGTTTTGATTGTTATTTTGTGTACAGCTAATAATTTTGAGATGGATTCCATTTAATTGCATCTTGCATAAGTGACTGTGATGAGAGCATCTTACATGATGATTTCATTACATTGGTGATTTTATTTTGATATGTGTAGGTAAAATAGATGGCATGCCATCCTTTTAAATTTAATGTTGACTTTCTCACAACTAGCTAAGTTGCTGAAGTGTATTTGATGATTTGTTTGATATGTGTTTATTTAATGAGGTGGCGCCCCTTTAGAAGTTAAATTTTTCTAAACACAGTCTTTTGCATATTCAAGAACTTTCATGAAGGCATTGTTTAAATTTCTATGTAAAAATCAATTTGTTTATTAAACGTTAGCCTTTCAAATCTCAAATCTTGTGTTTGTCAATTTATTTATGCATTGCTGAGAAAATCTCTGTGTATTCATGAATCTGGAAGAATTTAGAATTTTTTTGAACCTTGGGTATGGCTTTTAAAAAATCACAACGCTTATAAAAAAATATTGCACTAGGAAAGATAAGGGATTGAATTTGAAACTCTTTATTTGTTAAAAATCAATTGCTTGATGCAAGTTTGTGCTTAGATAATGTGTGGTGGATTAATGGTTTGAATCCTGATTAATGATGAATCAAAATTGAATATTCAAAAATTAACACCACAAAATTACAAATATGCTGCAGTGACCACTACGACAACAGTTTTCAATGTACGGTAAGAACTGTTTTCAACAGTATCATCAAAAATAAATCAAGACGCATAGTCTTAGTGGTATTGTAGTGTAACCCCCACATTTTCTATAATAATTAAAATGTCAATAAAATTTTGTTGCTTATAATTAACCATGCAACAAGCAAATAAACATTTTTACTGACTACTTCTTTTGGGAGTCAAAGGGTTAATCGATCTGATCTCCCCAAGAATTGTATTGCCAAACAGGAACCAAGCTTAAAGGGCATCTATAAGATGAAAAGGCACTCAACTTTAAATTTGATTCCAGTTTTCAAAAAAAAAGGAATTGTGCTATTTTCCACAACTACAAAATCAAGATCACATCATCCACGCCATCATGATTAGCGTGCGACATTGAAGGGGAGGAATCGGGTATCGAAGCCATACTCTTCCATCTCGAAGCAGAAATCGCGCGCCCCCGGTCCTGCGACCTTTCCAAACATGTTGATTTCTTAATAATTTTAAGATAAAGAATTCCGATTTATCCACCAAGTAAAAATAACTTTGAATACCTTTTAGTTTAATTTCTCATTATGAACGTGAATAGTTGAATGACGATTTCAATATTTTATCAAAAAACTGTTTTTATGACATTATTCACATAAATTTCAATAACTGGACTGGAAGTTTTTTGATAACTTTATTTTTGATTAATTTAACCTTGAGTTATTTTTATTTATACAACAAAACTTTATGTGTGTATCCTTTTTAAACACGTAAGACAAATACATTCGAAAAAACTCTCCTGATCTTTTAATATTCCAATTAAGATAAATTCATCATATTAACATTTCTTTCCTTGAATTTAAGGCTATTTGAAAGCATTTCAATCCCACCTAATAACATTTTGTATTATAAAGTACTATTTCGTCACTTACCAAGCAACACCACCTATCTCAATTTTTTGAAATTTCAAAGAGGAAGACAAAAAACTGAATTTTTCGCAACCAATAACGAATATTTCTGAATTTTTTTCACATCTGATAGGAATATGTGGTCTCATGTTCATATCAGATGTGAAAGAAGAAATATTCGTCATAGGTTAAGAAAAATTCAGTTATTTCTTCCTCTTCGAAATTTCAAAAAATTGAGATAGGTGGTGTTGCTTGTTAAGTGACGATTTATATTCAAATGCACTCATAAGTTGGGTGTCCAGTCACAACTGAAATAATGCTACCGAAGAACCCAATGAAAGTTTTTTGTATAAAGGGAATCTGGGAGGAGGAAGCGAAATTTCAGAATTTATGAATGCATGATATGTGATGTAGTTCGCAAAAAATGCTGATGATAAACAGTGAGAATATTTCTCTTATAAGAAAAGAAAAATTTAAAAGCAATTCACAAATAATACTCAGAAATTTTAAATTAAACTTTAACCACTTAAATGATACTCCCGTTCTCCGTACATGCATCAATTTATCATATTTCTTAATTTAAAGACTAAATTAAGTCATTTATATATGTTATGTTACAAAAATTATGGGAATATATAAACATCTCAAGTATTCCCGGGACTTTCAACTAATTCAAAACAACAAAATATAACCCAAAAAAAACTAATTCATCTAATTGGACAGTAGAGGAAACAAAGCAGTCAAGTGGTTAAGCGAACATGATGCTCTTTCCAAATGAAACTTTAAACAATTTTTTAATGAATCTGAATTTTTTCCTTTTATTTAATTAATATTTAATATCAGATTATTTCAGAAGCTAAAACTAATGAGTAAAAACTCATACGATTAAATAATTACGTAAGTGAAATTGTGGTGGTGATGGTTCTAATCCCACTTTATCTAATATATATAGCCAAGTCCATGTATCAAGGACTTGTGATAAAGTGTGGCATCTTCTTTTGGTCAAAGAGACCCGGAGAGCCTGAGGTAGAAATTGGACTTAGCTGCTATAAATCAGATAAGATTGCCTTCCAGAAGGACTTTTTGGTGAAACTGGATCATATTTGTGTTTCCCTGGGAGGCAAACTTTCAGTGGTCAGCCACAACGTTAACAGCCAATTCGTTGATAAAGCGCACAACTGACTACCAGTTCTTGAAAAATGCCTGTTAGGAGCTCAGCCAGGGGATAGAACCAATAACTTTCCTCCTCCGATTCATATTCATCATGCCATGCACACCATACCTTAACCCAGTGGTAGGCAAGTGAAATTGTTCATTGTTATTTTGTCACTGCATTCCTTCTTACCTTCAAAGATATTCGCGAAGAGAGACTATTCAGAAGATGAAAATTGAATGATATATAGTTTGTTTTCTTGAACATCAGATGGCCTTCAACCTTCCTCTAATATTCAATAGTTTTTACCATAACATAGGGATTAGTGTGCTTCTTATCATCCAACTAAATTTTTCAAAGCATTTTTCTCTGTCGGCAACTGATATTTTTATTTCCTATTGGGATAAAAATATTTAGGAGACCGATACTTTACATCGTGAGGCATGTACGTGGGTCTGGTATGTTAAATTCCTAGTGGCCAAACGTCCTCCATCTGGCGTGGTGTGAAAGTTTGGGAGAGAGTGGCACAGGTGTCGTCTTCGACATCCAGCCACTGTTCAAATTTAAGAGGTCCTTCTCAAAATAACCCTCGTGTAACGTGAAAACGGGACGTTAACATATTTAAAGTAACTAAATTAAACATCAGATCATGCCTCGGATCTGAAATAATCGCTTGGACGAAAAGAATGAAAGAAATTAAATTTAAAGTCATAGGAAGATAGATGCGAAGTGTTGCTACCGTCACTTATTGTATACCAGTAACGTAGTCGCATTACTGTGAGGGCCGGATAATCAGATAGGAAGAGAGAGCAACTACCTAAGGCCCCCGGAACTTTCGAGGGCCTAGAGTTTTTCTTGTGGTGTGTTTAGAGTAGCTTAATATTGTGCTTTTATTTGATTTACAAGAGCCAAATACTCGAAATTAATTCAAATTAAAATCAAGTATCCTTTAAATTTTAGAAGATTATTCTTAGGAAATCTTATCATATTTTCCAAATTCGTTTGCGAATTCTCCAATTGTTTTTTGTAGTTGGCTGGATGACTCGCAAGTCAACAGCAAACATTACATTCGATTATTTAAACTGTATTCAAAAACTTCTGTAATTTTTTTACTATTTCGTTTAAAATTATTTTTTAATTTAAATTTTAAATTTTTCATACGCGAGATCGTAGAACCAACTCTCTTGAAGGTGACACGCAATTCAATGCTTTGTTGTTTCAGTTTGTCGTATTATTTGTTACTTAAAAACTGCTTATATAGAGATTAAATTAAAATCGATGAAATAAAATCTGATTTTTGAAGTGGTGGAAGGGGACCTCGTAACGTGAATTGCCTAAGGACTCCTGATTGGGGTGGCAAAAGTGAGGGGAGGGGCAAAAAATTTATAGATACCTAAAAGTACCCCGAAGTACAGGGGTAAACAAAAAATTTAAAAATTTAGTTACAAAATTTGCTAGCTTCTGCGGGCACGTTTTTTTAATATATATATAAACAAAAATTTCTTTTCCGCAAAAAGAGTAGAGACTTCTGCTCCCGTCCCGAGGCAAAGCCCTTGCTATAAGACTTAATTCGACTCTAATTATTGTTGCTCTAAAGAGCTTAAGTCAAAAGATACAATACTTACTTAGTAATTGGAAAAAGGGCATCGTTCAGGGAGTGAATTTTTTAAAAAAATATATAAATGCCTACCGTAAAATTAGAATTGAATTATAAATTCATTCCCTACTGTTCTTTTAAATATAGAGAACATTAAAGTGATAAATCAAAATTGTAGTTATTAAAAAAATTAATAATATTTCTGTGTTATTACGTAATAATGAAGATTTGTACGGTTCGAAACTAGCAATAGATTATTTCATTAGTATCTATAACTGTCACTAGATGGCAGCACGTAGTGACCTCTGAATTTTCGTGATTATGAGAACTTCTGTGTAGTCATTTCATCCTTAATTAACTATTAATAGTAAATAAATATGTATATGGTTATTTTCATTCTTTTCTCACTTTCAGAATATATATATATTTCAAATTAACAAAACTTTTGAAAAATTAAGCGTCATTTACCAGTCTTTGTTCTCGAATTAAGGAAAAATAAATATATCTATAACATTTATTAGGAAAGAAAACATCTTAAAAATGTTCATCTTATGGTAGCAATTCCAACTTCGCAAAAATTCATACTTTTTCAATAAGATCCTTAAAAGCATATTTTCCCCCCCCCCCCCTCCAATTTATTTCTGTACAACTGTTTTCTCTGCATTGACACTTTGTAACAGGAAAAGATATTGCCATAAATTTAAATTCATTGATAAAAAATCTTTTTCAAAATAAATTTACTTTTAAATATACGGCATTCAAAAAGAGCAGCCGATTTCGGTTTTCTTTTTGTTTTGTTTTTTACTCGAAAACCGCAAATGAATAAAAATATTACATGAAAACCGTAACAGCAACGTGACCGAAAAAATAAAGCAATCAGCGATAATATGGTTCAGAATATGTTAATTCTGATCTTCTTATAAACAACATTTATAAAAAATGGATGGCTATGAAAAATGGATTTTAATATTATCTAGCCTATACCTATAAGGCAAAAATTGCATTAATTGACATCGAACCCCTGTGTTTTGAATGTTATTTTACATCATTTATCTTCATTACTTTTCCGTTTACTTTTTTTTACCAATAAATTAAGTACCGTAGAATGAGGTGAGATGCTTCCAGGTCGGATGAGAATGGGCCAACACTGGTTTTCCCAAAACTATGCTCCCTACGTGCTACTGCGCCCTACTTTAAATTCAGCGGTTAATAACCAGGATAAACACCGTCCGGAGCATAGCATTAAATTTTCGCCTCTTTCATCATATTTGGCTGTAGAAAATGAAATAAAAACATTAATATTTTCTGTTGTCGCCTCCAAAGGACTGACGCCCAGGGCATTTATACTCCCTGTCTCTTCTTCGCCACGTCACTGCTTATAACCATTTTGTTAATTTGTGGTAACCCAAGAAACTATTGGCTTTCACTGCTAGCCAGCAGAGCGCACCTCTATGAAAAATACATGTTTGTACAATCTCATCCCAGATGAAACAATCACAGCTCATCTAAAGGAATCTAAGCAAGCATGGTTATATATAATTCATTAATCATATGCATCGTTTGTACAGGGGTGGTTCAGCACCAGTGCAACAAATTTACAGGAGGAGTAGGAGCACAAAGACGATTCGGAATCATAAAGCATTGCGGGGTCGGAAATGTGGTCATGTGGGAGAGGGTGTCTTACGAGAGCTGGGCAACACATCGTTCCAACCAGAAACCGGTATTTAAGAACTGGCCGACATTGTTGGAGGCCACCTTATGAGACCTTACCTCATATCTCATCAACTGGAAGGTAGGAAATACTGAATTTCTACAGAAAATCTTGTTTGAATTTTTCGAAGAATAGGTCCCTATTAGCACAAGATGCTGTTCAATATTGCTATGATATTTTCACGATATTGCGAGGCATTCAGAATATCGAACAACATCGTGGATATATAGTCTTGTGTTAGTGTTCCTCAGTCACTGAACCACATAGTGTGTTTCCGGAATGAAGGCGCCCTGCCAATCCACCAATGGAATCCGATAGCACCTAAACATTACCTTTGAGCAGCATTGGATTGGTGGTGGTGGTTCGGTTCATTGGTCTGCTAGATCGCCGGTTCTACCTCCCTTGACTTCTACTTCTGTGGTCATATGAAAGAAAAACTGTATGAGACCAGCGCTGAATCAGCGGAAGACCTTGTCGCTCACATCTCTGTAGTTGCCTGGGAGATCCGAGATATGACAGAATTTAAAAGGCATTTTTATGTTTAAGAGTTGCTGTTCAATTTCTTGCCCTCTCTTTACTTCTTTTTAACCTAACTCGTGAAGAAGGCATATCTCACCCTGTAAAGTTATGTGATTCCGAATCATCTCTGTGTCCCCTACCCCTCCTGCAAGTTTGTCGCACTAGTACTGAAACACCCTGCATAAGTTAGCTCACCGATAGGTTACATTATATCAGTTTTATCATCACGTTTTAGCATGCGTTAAAATTTTCCAATGATCGCATTCAGAAGCGATTGTTCTGCATGAAATCAAACGTCGTTTTAATAAAGAATACGTTTTTTGTTCATGGTTTTCTAGAAAAATCCGTTGCACTTAGATGCCTGTAAATATTTTAAGTATAGCAATGGATACTAAGGGGATGGTGTATAAATTAATCGACAATGAATCATTGCTTATAATGAGGCCGCGGTGGCCTAGTGGTAAGGTCTCGACCTCGGGACCGGAGGGTCGCAGGCCAGAAACCCGATTCCACCGAAGATCCGCCATGTATGGGGCCTGTTGCACGCTAAATCATACGTAGTGGCCAAACCTCCTCCCGTTGGTGTGGCGCAGAAGTTTGGAGAGGGGGGTGCCAACTCAGGCGTCGTCCTCTTCATCTGACCGTGGTTCAAAATTACGAGGTCCGTCCCTAAATAGCCCTCGTGTTGTTTCAAAACGGGACATTAATCTAACCTAACCTAACCTAACCATTTCTTATAAAAGTACTCTGATTTTCATTGTAGAATTCATATTTTAGTATTATATTATGATCAATAAACATTAGTTAGTAGCATTTAGTAAACATTATGCTTAGAATATTTATTTTAGTGTTTCATTTAAATGATTTTTATAAAAAGTATATTCTAAGCATAATGTTTCCATAAAAATGAAAAAAAGCTTTATTTATTTTATTTATTTAAAATCCGCATTCGACGACGGGCTATTTCGCCCATATTATTAGCAGTAATAACTCAGTTAAATTAGTGAAATTTGAAATTTGTAAGATGTTTTAAAAAGTTATTATATTTTGTTTTTGTTATTTTCAACTAAAGTTATCCAACGAAATAATGTCAAAATGAAATTAATGAAACAATTTAACCGTTATTTTTGTAAGATAAAAAATATATAAAATAAATGCCAATGCCTATTATAAACTAAATAAAATGTAAAAAAAAACGAATTTTAAAAAGATTTCAAATTTTCCATTGCACTTCGAAAGACAATTTCAAACACAATTAGTACCAAAATCTACTTTCGTTATATTCAACTTCCACAATTCAAATATATCAAAAATCAACGAGGAAATATTTTCAGTTTCAGCTGTATCTTTTTAAACTTCAAATTTTGTCTAATTTTGAAAGAACAGCAAATGTATGCAGTTTTTTGCTGCCACTTCTTAAATTCTACATTGGAGATTCTGACCACATCGCGGAAACAATTTAAAAGTAATTCTGTTATCCTATATCACAGGTACGTCCATAAAAAATAATCATTTACAATTAGAAAATATTAAAAATTGAGAGATTTAAGATAGAAAACACATAAAATATCATATTCATTTAACTTAATGACTTAAAATCTATTCCCTTCTATTTACGATTTTCTAATAGATTTTGTTGTCTAATCCAGCATTTAATTTGAAATAGAATTAAAAATTTGATAATAACAGACGAAACGTAATATCATGGAAAAGATGATTTTCTCCATTTTAAAATGTGTAAACAAGCTGTGTGCAGTAATGATTTCGGAAGTTATTCACAAAATGTTGCAAAACTATCAAAATTCCGTTTAGAAAGTAAAAAGTAAATAGAAATTTCGAAAAAACTTTCCAGGTCACTCTGTCGGTAGTGAACGTAAAATGTGAGACTGGGTTGAATTTCCAACCATCTAAACATCACTCCGCTGTATTTTGTTTCTTTTCCCACAACCCAGTGTTGGGTTTTGACAATCTGGGGCCACAGGCGAAAAACTGATTTGAGGCCCCTCCTCTCACCCAGTTTTATAAATTTGTGGTCGGTTTAGGACTTCGAATAGATTTTGAGACCTCTTAAGGTCTCGAGGTACGAGGTGAGGGCATCGAGCACCTGTGCGAAAAATCGCCTCTGCCCCTGCCATCTACTTTCGCTTCGAGGACAATACGCAACATTGTGATCTTAGGCACGTATGCTTTTTTTGTAAGGAAAATATCGCGATGGGATGAAAATTTGTAAAAAAATTATACAAACAGTGCTTATAATTAAAGCCTAATTGTGGAGTTGCGAAGAATTTCTGATGGAGATAGAGGGAATTTTGAATTGAACTGCGCACACCTGACTGTATGCTGTCTTACGTTGGGCCACGTTGGCCTAGGGGTAAGGTCTCGGGGTCGAAGGGTGCCAGGTTCGAAACCCAATTCCACTGAAGATCGGCCATGTATGGGGGCCAAAAGTCCTCCAGCCGGTGTGTGGAGAGGGAGTGCCAGCTCAGGTGTCGTCATCTAACCGCGGTTCAAAAGTACGAGATCCATCCCAAAATAGCCCTCGTGTTGCTTCAAAACGGAATGTTAATATAATTCAACTAAACTAAGCTGTCTTCCGTTTTGCTGTGACGTCAAGTTGTTTTTCCGCCTACAAGTTGAGCAAAGGATTCCGAAATAAGAATGGTGCAGAGCATTTAACGTGCATCACATAAACATGAACTAACTCCGTTAGCACCACTGAATAAATATTTCTAATTTTGAATAATTCTTTGGTGGTCAACTCAAACTACTCTTAAAATTATCTAGAACGAAATACACTTCTCTGTCATTTTCATGATATGGAAATAGATACATATAAGACAACCGACAACATTCAAATTTTCTCAAACTATAAAGTCCAAAAATATATGCAAACAATGTTTTCCGTTATTTTCCATGTGCTTTGTAAGTCAGGTACGAGGGGATACCAGAAAGTAAAGTTCTCCTTTTTTTAATTATTAATATTATTTTATTATTTTAAGAATTTTAAATAAAAAATTAAGAAAGTGTAGCATATACGAAGGTGCATATGTAACTTATTTTTCTGCATAGTAATTTCGTTTATTGAGGCATTTATCGTACTGGTAAATCAATGAATCTAAGCCTTAGTAGGCCGCGGTGGCCTAGTGGTAAGGTTTCGACCTCGAAACCCGATTCCACTGAAGATCCGCCATGTGTGGGGCCTGTTGCACGCTAAATCATAAGTAATGGCCAAACGTCCTACGAGGTGCGTCCCTAAATAGCCCTCGTGTTGCTCCAAAACGGGACGTTAATATAACCTAACCTAACTTAAGCCTTAGTAGTGGAAAGATCCGCCCGCATAAAAACCAATCCCACTATAGACGCCTATGGGGAGTGTTTTCGATGCCAATATTTGGCGATATTTCACTTTTTTGGCGAGAAATGCTTTGTAAAGTTTTTCTATTTCGACGACGACCGAGAGATACAATTTGTTATAAGGATGTAAACATTTCTACTTTGTACTTTTTTTTGTGTGTGTATGTGTGTGACTTACAGTAGAATGAATTCCTTCTTGAGTGTCTTAAAGTTGAAAATAATTTGTTATTAGTTGTTAATTGTAAATAAAGATGGAAAGTTTTCAAAATACGATGAAGAAAAAACTCAGTTTCGCACCAATCAAAATAAACACGGAAACCCTAGCAGGCACAGTGATCAACTTGGCGTGGTAAAAGACATTCCCATAGGCGCCTATAGTGGGATTGGTTTTTATGCGATCCGCCCTGACGACGCAGCTCATTGCTGACGGTTTGTTTAACTTCATCTGAGTGAATTCTGAGTCTGATCTTGTTAACGTCATCTGAGTCAAGATGTTGTGTTCAAAGATGCTTTTTAAGCTTGGGGAATAAATGAAGGTCAGAAGAGGCCAAATCGGGACTATAGAATGTGGCAGTATATCCTAGTGCCAGGATTTCAAGAGATTTCGCGTGGGACGAGCTGTATGTGGCCTTCCGTTGTCGTGCAATAGTAAAACTCTCTGGGACAGAAATAATATGATATCATATTTCGATAAATAATGGAAAAAGTCTTTTTTTTTTTCCTTTACCGTTGAATCAAGATCATCAACATGATTCGCTGAAGTTGAAGCTCGTCCCTCTCCAAATCGTTGATCCTTCCATTCTGAAAATTAAGACACCATTTCGTTACATATTTACAGTTATAACAAGGGTGCCATACTTCAGTAATTTCACAATGGATTTCAATCGGCGGTATCACACAAAAAACGAATCATTGATCTCACTTCTTCCTCGGACCATTCGCTCAATCTGTTCGCCATTTTAAATAGATGCTAAATGAGTACGCATTGATTGTTCTAGTCAGAATAAATAATGTAGGAACCTTAACTCATAGAAATCTATCGCCATCTATTCGCGATAATATAAGGAATACATTTCATGGAAAAAAATAGGGAACCTTACTTTCTGATACACCCTCGTAGAAACACATAAAATATGTTTTGTAAAATAAAAAGCATAAATGCACACATTTTAATTTTAAAATAGTCGAACTAACGAATATTCTTTCAAGACGCACTTCACATCCATTTAATCAACAATTCTAAGCAAAATAAAATAGCCAGTTCAAAATACCAGCATATTTTATAGATATGGTGAAGGAAATGCTGATAAATTTAGGTTGAACTTTCATGACATAACAAATAATATATTTAGCACACAGTTTCAAAACGAAGCATTAAAAAAAAGAAAGAACCGAGTACAAACAGGAAGAATAATTTCGGAACTTTTCTTGGAGTTGTCTGGAGCAGTCGATAAGATTTGTAATCTCCCCAAATGGATTCCAAGTTACAATATTTAAAATTAGACGCATAAAAATTCAAAAATTATTGATTAAGACGTTATGATTTATGAAAATAACAGTTGCAACATTAGATAATAAAAATAAAAAAGGTTTTGAAAAGTACGCTTTTATTATTGAATTAAAATTTAGAAAATAATTTTTTCATCAAAAATTTGGAGGTTAAATTACAAATCATAAAAGTTTGAGGCGCTCTGTCATATAGATACTTCACGTAAATTTGAATTTTAATTACATTCATATTATATTTTAATTTTTAATCATTGTTAAAAAATTTTCTTTCTTTTGATATTCATTATAGATAAATTTCCTTAAAGTGTTGTTTTCAGCACCTCACTCTTTTATGATTTTTGATTTGATCTCCAGATTTTTGATAAATAAATTATTTTCTACATTTCAATATACTAATAAAAGTGTGCTAAAGAGTGCTTTTATTTTTTAAATTTTTTTCTAATTTTTAGTCTTTAATATACTTCATAATTCATTATTATAATCTTTATTATAGAATCTTGTAATCAATTTTTCTGAAATTCACTATCAAATAGAAATAATATGATATCATATAGAAATATCAATAGAAATAATATATATCGCCTCTCCTATTGAATCAAAACTAAATAAAATTAAGAGATTAACTTGTAATAAAGTTCTGAAAATATTAAAACATCTTATTGTCTTCTAGGACACACAACTGCAGAAAATGTTAGAGTTCTAACACATCAGGAAGTGAGTGAAGAATCTAGTAAATAACTACATCACACATTATGTTATGCATCTTACGTTATTTCCAAATCTTTATGATTTCCAACCTAAAAAGTAAGAGGCAGTAATAATAATCGAATATTTTATATTTATTATAAACATAAATGTATGCATAATTATTAAAAAAGGAAAGAAAATTACAGTAAAACACCGTTTGTACATCCTTCAAGGGACTGACGTAGAACGACGTATAATGAAAAGACCTATAATCGAAATTTTACTAAGCAACTCATTACAAATTTAATGCTACTAATGCAAATTTATTTAAAAGTACTAATTTTAAAGTTTTTTTTAAGATAGTACAAGTATAATACTACATAGTATGAAAATCAATAAATAAATTATAAAATTAATCATTTATCATAAAAGTGAGAAAAATCCTACCTTTATTGCATATCTTGAATACTAATTATACATATCTTATACGATACGTGCAGCAGGTAGGCGTGTAATTCAGAAAATCTTTAACCGTCGTCTGACGTGCTGATTGTCTATGAGTATTAAGTACACCATCATGAATCGAATTAAGTTCATCGAATGTTTTTTCAACATTCCTTTGACAAAAGAAGTATGTTCCAAGTTTTTCGATCGAGTCCATTGGGTCGTTAAAGAAAGATGGAATAACTTCTTAATTATCCTTCCAATTAGCAACAGACAATTTGTCTTCTATTAATTCATCAATTGTGAATTATTTCGAAGTCAGGGTACTATTATCACAGTCCATATACCAGAAAAAAGGAAGTTTTCACATTTTAAAATGGGGGAAAACGACGTATAACCGAAGCTATGCGTCGTATAAACGAAGTACTTTATCATTACAATGAATACGAATGAATCGGGACTGGGGTGAAAAGACGTATAAATATAAACGACGTATAAATGAGAAGCGTATAAACGGTGCTTTACTGTATAAAAAAAATTTTGAATGGATATATTACTGGAGTCATAAAACTACCGAATTTAAATTTTTTCTTAATAAAGGGGTTGTTGCGGGTTTTTTTTTTTTTCACTTAAGACAACACTAATTTTAAAAGAATGAATGAACTTTAATAACTGGCACATTCCATATTGTTCGATAACGATTCCCCATCTTACTGGCAACTTTATAATTCCGGGCTCATAGATCTTCTGGTCCTTATTAACAAAAACCTGAACCAAGGACAATCGTACGGAATTATTATTGAAAGTTTTACCGTTCAAAGAATTCTGCAAAAGTTTAAATAAATGATAGTTTGATGAGGCAAGGTTCGGATTATATGCTGGATGTAACATAACTTCCCGACTAAACTCCAATAATTTTTAACGGATCACGAAAGATGTGAGTAGTTAGAGTTGTCATGGAGAAACATGATTCTTAAATTATCTGTCAATTCAGGATGTTTTTCTTTGATTGCTTCATCTACTTTCACTAGTATGTACTAATGTTCACTAGTATTCACTAAATGTGACAGTACACATTTGATTTAATCGTTTAGTGACTTGGAAGTAACTCAAAATGCACAGCACCTTTGTATTTCCATCAAACTATCGGTATCATCTTTATTTTTTATCTAATTAAGCTTTCGGTCGGGTTTGTGCTGGTTCATCAATTCAATCGATGTCTATGGTAAACTGTTCAATTTTCATCATTAGTTATCATTCGTTATAAAAATTGAACGTTTTCATTACTGTGAAGTGCAAATAGCATATATTGATACATTGTGTTAAGTAAATCATCTTCAAATATCTGTTTCGGCTTGAAAAATGAACTTAGAGTCTTTTAGTAATCTCATGTGTTGAAATGTGATAATCCCAATCAATGGCATGGCTTCAACTTTATCATCTTCATCAACTTCAGTTGGTCGACGGAAACGTTGGTTATTTTTTTAATGAAAATTTTTCCGAACAAAATTTCGGAAAACCAGCTTTCATAAGTTAATTCTGTTAAAGCATCAAAACTGTAAACTTCACATATCTGTAAGGATCGACAAATTTCTTGCCTTTGTGAAAATAAGCAAAATATGACGAGGGTTTCTTTTTTTTAATTCCATGTTAAAATCAACATCAAACTAATAACTGTAAATAAGATCAATGCGCAACTTGCGTCCAAAATATGGTTAAAGTAACAGCTAACTAACATCATAAATCATAAATTCACAGTTAACATCGTAACTAACGGAATAAATTATAAGACTGACAGAAATCACATTCAAAAAGATTGCTAAACTATCTGTTTGTGAAAACCTCAGGTATTTTTGCACCAACCTAACATAATATTTCCGTACATCAAGAAAAAGTTTATAATTCTTTTCCTAATACAATATAGTTAGAAATGCCTTTTTCTACAGTTATTAGAGCGTATAAATATTCAAAAAATAAATTTCATAAAAACAGTTTTAATAACACACGCTTTTATTAGTGAAATAAAAAGTAAAAAAATATTTTAATTATTTTCTACTTTTGAGACTTTAATTTCTAATTCATTATTATAAATATTATAGAACCTCTTAATATTTTTTCTCAAATTCACTACCAGTAACCTCATGCTGGTATTCGCATGGAATCAGTATGTAATTAAGTTAGTGGGTTCACTGTTGATCAAGATCTAAAATTATTGAAATATCGCATTGTCATAGAGAATATGCCAGTGTGTAAAATTTCAAAACTGTAGCACATCAGGAAGTGAGTGAAAATTCGATTACAAAATGCCTTCTTTACAAAAATGAAACAAGTCAAGTTAAATAAAAGTATATAAAAACAGTTTGATACATGTATTTAACGAACATAATGAAATTTAGGGACATTCTGCTAAATGAAAGCAGAAACTAATCAACAGAATAAGGTTATAGAAGAATTAAAAAATACACAAAATACCTTAAAATGGACAGAATGCGAATTTTAATTTCTTTCATATTTTCAATAGTAAAGTGTAAAAATATATATCTTCAAGAATGTCTAAAGATTAAAACTCTTATGTCATTGCATTCCATTATTTCGGTCCTTCATTCGCCATTATTATGTTTTCATTTATATCAATATACGATTTACACACACTTCGGCATATCGTTCTTAAATATAGTGCACCCAGCACGAGACGGCGCGGATGACTTTCGACCTCATATAGACAGGAGTGGGATTAGAATCTGCCCGACAGGGGGGCACGGTCTGCCCGAGGGCACGACATGCTGTACAAGGGGAGGAACGTAATGATGGCCTTCTCAAATTTCGCCAGATCTTTATTTATCTACTAGTTGAATAGCCTGTTGCGTGAACGGGGCATGAAAATTTGCCCCGACAGGGGCACAGCATTCTTCGAAAGGGGTCCCTTGCCCCCCGGACACCCCACTAGCATCACCCCTGCATACAAACGAGTGTATTTCCTAAAGAGGGAGGAAAAACGAAACGGAGAGCAGGTTGCGGACAAATAATAGGATTGTAATAAATATGACTACGTTGGCATCTCATACCTTATCAAAATAGACTCGTCAAGTGATGCTTGCATCACAGCCGCAATCTCATGACGGACGAACTATATATTTAATTGTTAAAATAGCTCTTTAAAATATAGAAGCAAATAAATCCTCTTTTCTTATCTTGAGATTACTGTTTGCAACGAAATGAAATTTAAATTGGCGAAACAATTCATGGGACGGTTATCAGATTAATTCAACATATTAAATGATATTTAAAAGTGTAATTCATGATCATATTTGCGGACAACCCCGGGCCGTGCGTTGCCGCGCCAGTTAAAATGCAGAGCAAAAATGGCAGTTAACAATGCGCAGAATGCTTAAGTACCCAGAAATGGGGATTCCCCTGAAAGACTCGTGACTCGAAGTGAAAGTATAAGTGCGCTTCTTACGATGGAAGCAGAAGTAATTAAAAGTGAAGTATCGTTAAAAATAATTTAAAAAGTTAAAAATTTAAATTATTACATATATGTTACGGACGATGTCATTAATCAGTTATTATTAATAATAACCGCAAAAAATCCGGTTATAAATAATAACCGATTAATCAGATTGACCGTAACATATCCATTTATTTCATTTTATTCGATGTTAAAGTTTCTGCTTTCTTTCTCAGAATATATCTCGGTAAATTTCGTATGGTAAGCGATAAAAAAAAATCTTATCAACCATTTAAAAAAAATGCAAGAAAACTAATTGTTCGATGGGGGAAAAAAACTGTGTTTTACATTTAAACTGCGAATAATAGAACCCTTTATTTCACTTTCACTTTATTTAGTTTCCTTTTACTTTTCCTTCCCACAAAATATCCCCACACCCTAAAAAATAATCACAACATTCATACCTTTTCTTTCAACGAATTCATTGAATCTTCTCTCATTACGGAGATTCATTAATTTAAAACTTACTTTATAATTACTAGCGGTAATCTTAAAAATCAGATATAATAAAATTTCAGATGGAATGTTTTACTATTACGATTTTTTCTTACTAATTCTCGACACATTTCAGTATTGTATACACAATCGTAAATTTGGCCAGACATATTTTTGATTTACAGTTAGAAATATTTTACTTATCTTGAATGATCACAAAAATAAGTCTCTTTTGATTACAAAAAATAACAAAAAATTGTCATCGCATAAAAAATAGAAAAAAATATATATAGGGTGTCGAGGAATTGTTGGATACTTTTCAAAAATTAATAAAAAAAAAACTAATAATGTTTCAACTACGAATTTTCCTTAAATAAGAGCGCATTTAAAAAAGTTTTCCTTTTTTTCAAATAGGTAACACGCCGTTTCGGTGGTCCAGGGGATCCTAAATTACGAAAAATAAAAAATTTGTTTAGAGCCAATATCTGCGAAAATATTAAAACAGGAAGAAAAATAAAAGCATGTATTTGTAGGGAATTTTACACTCTTTAATTTGTTAATTCACATGCAGAGAAAAAACTGAAGATTTTTCGAGATATTCAAGAAAAACTTGAAAAAAAGAAACCAGAAAAAGGGCATCGGCTTCTGATGATCGGTAGCCATTGCGAATGGAAATCTGTCACCGGTGACTGACACTGAACTATCTAAATAGATGACCCCTTCTCTGATATCTCTGAACAGTCAGTGCTCCATTCCTGATAATGTTCAGATCGGTGTAGTCATCGATAGACACACCGGCCCAGGCCATAACTCCGCCTCCGCCAAATCGGAATTTTCGTGCACAAATGCAGAATTATTCCGAGTGCCACGTTCTCTCCAGATGATAATCCGCTTGTTGTCCGGTTATACACTAAAGCGGAACTCGTCCGTGAAGAGCACGTTCTCCCCTCATCTCGTCCCCATCTGATATGTTCTTGTCCCCACCTGCTGCGAGCAGCAAGATGACTTGCTGTTAATGAAACACAAACCATAGGTCTGCAAGCATACAAACCAACATGATGGAGTCGGACTTGAACAGTTTGAGTCGAAACTCTGGTACCAGTTGCCCTCTGAAGGTGCTGTTGCAATAGAGTGGCGTTCATACTGCGGTTTCTTCTGGCCGTTAATGTTAAATACCGATCCTCATTTTGTGCTGTTGCACGCGTACGACCTTGTCCTGATCTTCGGCGAACATTTCCAGCTTTCGAAAACCGATTCCATAGTCTGAAAATGACACTTTGAGAAATTCGTAACACTGCCGCTAAAACGGATTGCGCTCGACACGTCTCTAAACGACCGATGGCCCTCCCGGCTACCGATTCAGCTAAATCATGATGTTGCGACATCGTATTCACTGTTACAAAACATTCAACACGTGTCAATTGTTTTTAAGATTCTCCTACATAAGGAATGCTGCAGCTCTCTTTTCTCTCCTTATTCTAAAACGCTTAGTTTTCTACGTCACAGACAAGTTTTGCATATTCCCAAATTTGTAAACTCTATAATTTTCTTTTTTAACCTCTTTTATTTCATTTTTGTTAAAAAAAAAAGTTGTCGATTATATAGTTGTTTCATACAGAACTCACAATATCCTCTAATTGTTTTGAGCAATGTATTTGGGCCGTAAAATAGACAAATTATATTGTAACGATATAAACATGGTGTACGAAATCATTTTTAAAAGAAAATGCTATGTGATTACAGTTAGAAAATAAGAATTTAGACCTTGATATCAGTAATTAAATATTTTAACAAAAGACTAATAGTCCTTACGCTGTTTTAAAGTTAGTAGTAAAATACATATATGTTAATATATATAATACATAAGAAGTATGTTATTATATCCTCAGATAGGAAATTTGTTTTTCTACAATTCACTATAAAAATTTTATGAAAATGATTTAAAGATAAGGTTACGGGGATTTTTTTTTTCTTTTTGTCTAGAAGTTACTTAGATTGGTCCACAAACAATTGCTTAAATTTGACTGCTTAAATCAATGGGGCTATTACCTTGAACTAGAGGAATAACCCAGAAAGCAGTTATAATCACTACTACACCTCATAAACTGGAAGTGGAGCAAGCCAAAAAAATAAATAAATAAATAAAAGACATACGTTGGTTAAAAAGAACCAATACTAAGGGTTAGATAGCTTTGTATCATATGCGAGGAAAGAAAGCAGAACTGATACAGTGCATAAAATGTCGTACTAGGGTTTATGCATTGTGTACTGGTGTGAATTGGAGAATCAAAAATTATTTTTGCTTTAATTGTGCTTAAAGAAATTGGTGTCCAATTTGGGCAACAGTTTCTTTAATAAGGACAGGTGACACAATTTTTTAAACTATTTTTTTCCTTCTTTAAAGTGTATTTCATAAAAAGATAATTACATTGTGTTGAAGACAAATAAACTAAAAAAAAAATCTACGACTTGTTTTTTATTAAAATTATTCCTTTGTCACTGTACATTAAAAAATGTCCATGTACTCCAAATTCGGCAACCTTCGTCTATCGTTTTGAGTTATGATACTATAATATTGAGATATAGGGTGGGCTTTGGGCGGTAAGCAAGTATGCGGCAGCTTCAGGTGCCGTCAGCCCAAGAAAGCCAAATCCCCTCCCATAAGTTAAAAAAAATGAAAGGTCCACTAAATGCATTCAAGGTTGCCTCAGGGAAAACAAATATCTAATAAAAGAAAGAAAATACTATATGGCACTTGGAGTAGTTCTTTTGATTTTTTTGATAGAAAACAACATAGAACGGTCGAATATTTCGCCTAACGTAGATGTTATGACGTCCACTAAGGGCTGACGTAGAACTGGCAGCGTGCACTCATTAAGCTTGGCTGATATCAGTGATGACTATATGATCCGCACAGATTTCTTATAAGCTGGGGGAAAAATAACATATGAGCAACAAAATGCCCTTGGCAACAAGAACAAAGAGGAACCGATCCGAGAGTATAGGAGTGGAGAACTAGAGTGGACTTGCAGAAAAGGATTCATTGCGCGAAATGCCTCCCTAATAATTTCCAACTGTTTTAAACTCGAATTATTAAATTGGCATTTTAATTAAAAGGATAAATCTCAATTAGATCTAGAGGTGTTTCGCATCAACGCAGTACTCCGTAAGAGAAATTCCGTTACCTTTGCAGAAAAGGACAGGAGAAAGATACACTCAGACCAATGTACCAGACTCCCAAGATAAAACAGTGGATGATAGGACAGTCAGATGACCCGATGTAAAGCTCGTCTTTAATGCATATAGTAAAGGGTGGTCATAAAGTATTGGACCCATATCAAAAATTAATTTAAAAAACTAATAATGTTACAAATACGTTTTTTTTAAATGAGAGTGCATTTAAAAAAAGTTTTTTTTTCAGATAGGTCGTAAATTATTGGACATCTCCCATTTTTGAGAGACATTATTTGTGAAACTTTTAAAGCCAGAAGAAAAATAAAAGTACGTTCTGTAGGGACTTTTACGCTCTTTAATTTGTTAAATGAATTGAAATTCGAAAACTGTATAGTTCAAGAGAAACTAAAAAAGGAAACCAGAAAACGCGCATCGGTTTCCACTGATTGGTAGACATTGTGTATGGAAATCTCGCGCAGTAGCAAATTTATAACGCGGTAATGGTACGCCACCTATCTGGAAAAAAACTTTTTTATTCACTCTGTCATTAAAAAAAAAACGCAGATGTAACATTAATAGCTATTTTTTATTAGTTTTTGACATGGGTCCAATAATTTATGACCACCTGTATATTTTTATACTTGAGTTACGAAATTAAAGAATGTCCAGAGAAGCTATACGCTTTTTTCGGGGCGGAGAATTTAAGAATTTCACATTACCACCAAGTTTGCCGGTTATTAGGGAATTAGGAAGGGGAGGCAAAATTTGGCATGCAGAAAATGTTATAAACAAGAAAAGCAGTGGCATTAGCTCAGTAGCACTACTTAGCTCATTGTGTACTTAAAAAAATAGCTAATTATATTAACGTCCCGTTTTGAAGCAACACGAGGGCTATTTTGGGACGGACCTCGTCATTTTGAACTACGGTCAGATGACGAGGACGACACCTGAGCAGGCACTCTTTTTCCGAACTTCCGCACCTTTGTTTGTTTGCACCTATTATTTTCAATTTTTTTCAGCTTATAACTGCAACGGTTCTGTCGGATTTAAAACAAGAATGGTTAAAATATATTTTCTTTTTTTTTAATTAATTTTTTCCTGGTCAGTTGAAAGATATTTTTCCTCTAGCGATTTTCCTCCCGCGACACTTCTCCGGATTGTTGCTGGCAATTTTGATTGGCTGACGGTGCAGAGCGCAGGATACGTCATAACCTTCAACTGAATGACTTCGCTTATTATTATTTTCAGCAATGTCTTAACGTGTTTATGTCTCGCATATTTTACTTGCCGTATAATAATCATTTTCACGATGCAAATTTTTAATATTGTTTCGGATTATCATACTCTGTATTGTTTTTCTACAGTTGAAATATCATTATCGCGAAGAAAAATAAGCGGGAAATCAAATAATGTGTATCTTTTTGTTTGTTTTCATGACTTTTTTATTTCATTGGGGGCGTTTTTTTTTTTTTTTTTCTTTCCAATTCCCGATTCCACAGGCAACGCCGTGCGCGTACTGCTAGTAACAAATAAATTTAAGTGCAATTTTAAAAAAATCCTTGATGCAATAAGTAGGTTCGGTTTTTTTTTTTGTTTCGTTTTCTTTAATAAGAAAGGCATAAACTTTGTTTTGCATAACTTTCATTTTCTTTTACGTATTCAGAATAAAAGATTTTTAATGGCATACTTTTATTATTTTTTCTAAATAACATTCGTATTTTTGTAGAAATCATGTCTTTCAAATAAAAGCCTTATCATGTCCTTCTTTTCGTACTTTGCCTAAATAACATTTGTCATTCCATAAAATGGCTAGGTATTACATACAACGCCTAAGGAAAGTATATAACATATTCAAATAATTCTCAAATTTCATACCTTACCTAAAAATGCCTAGGTATTCTCTCTAGAATGCTGGCGTTTCATACATTGCCGGAAACACATAATTATTAATAATTCATTTTTGAGATGTTCGTTTAAAATGGCATCATGAAAAGTAGCGATTGTGAAAACAGAAAAAGGAAATAATGAAAGAAAGATGAAAAATTGACATGGTCATTGTTGAATGCTTCAAAATGTTTGAAACTAGCAGAAGATCCAAAAGAAGTTAAAAAACAAACAATGTGAGGCTTTTGAGCTCGACATAACCAGATTTTCAAACGTAAAAGAAAATATATCTTTTACATTCAACATCAACTTCACACCCGGAACAAAAATAATAAAAAAGCAACAATTTCAACAACACCAAACAAACCTGCTCAGCTGTCTCTTCTGCAAGGTAACCAATTTGAATTTTTTTATGTTTCTGATCCTGCATTATGACCTGGGTCAATGAGCAGCCTTCAGCTCTACAACACTTGATAATTGGCAAGAATAGATGGCCCGTGTCCTCTAATAAATAACTTCAAAAGCGCCTATGTGGTCATCAGTGAAAACTCCGATTTTGACAATAAAACAAAATTTAGAGCCAATGTTTTGGTTTTACATTTAATGAAATTCAATGTTTTATGTCCTTAGTCAAATGGTATAAGTTCAGTTAAGTAAAAGTTGTCTAGAAGAAATGATTCATTGGCTTTACAAAAATAATCAAAAGTAACATTTGGAAGTTTGTCTGTAAGTTTGAAAATTGCATTAACACTACCTTTTTCTGTAGCTAGCAGGGAAAGAAAAATTTCCAAATTAAAATCAAGTAAGAATCATTTGTGATCCACCAGGTCACAAGAATGTTTAGTTAGGCTTTCAATGTAATTTCAAATCAGCAAGAGGTCCTGAATTCTATAGATGTTAATGATATCCTTGATTGAGTTCTCATTTTAAAAAGCCATACAGTTACCTTTGTTAAAAAAAAATATCCCACATTTATGTATTATTTAACTAGGTTTTTTGTACACAAAATATTTTCTACATGTTGAATCTTTATTTTATTTACATTCTTTGACAATACATGTTTTAATTAAAACTGTTTTTATAGTAAATGTTTTCTTGATATTTTTCATGTACTTTATGATAAATGATCACAATATAACGATCTCAGTTAAAAATTTATATTGTAAATATTGTTTTTGCTATAAAATTTAATTCTATTGTATTAATTTTTGCAATATTTTTAATTTAAAACTTTCTTTTATATTTTTTCATAAATGTTTCTCTAACTTTCAATAGATATGAGATAAAAACAATTTTTTATTTGTTAAATTTAATAACCATCACTTTAAGTGTATTCCCTTTAGATTTCTTTATTTGATTTTATTTTTGCAAGGGGGAAAAGTATTATTATAAGGCAATGCAACACAAGAGCTAAAACAGAAGTTCGCCCATTAGATGTGAAATTTTCTAGAGCTGCCCTTCCTCTTTATGTTTGTTTATATTAAAGTCCTGTTTTGAAGCATCAAGAGGGCTATTTTGGGGTGGACCTTGTAATTTTAAACCGTGGTCAGATGACCAAAACTATACCTCAGCTGTTCCCCCCTCTCCACACCAGGACATTTGGCCCCCTAAGTTAATTTAACATGCAACAGGCCCAAATACATGGCAGATCTTTAGTGGAATCGGGTTTCAAAACTTGGAACCCTCCGCCCCCCAACGCCAAGACCAAACCATTAGGCCACCACAGCCCTGTTAAGATACCAAAAAAAAAAAGCCCACAGCCATGGAAGATTGTTGCAGCAGCAACGCACACACTATGTTAATGAGATATCAAAGGAAAAAGCCTATAAAAGGTGGGGTTTTTTTACATAATAAGAATTAATGAAATAGTCAGAGAATAGGAAATATAGATAAAAAGAAAATACATCAGACACCTTGGGCAGAAAAACTTTTCCTATCCTCTAGAATCAACTTTAGCCTATCTGTAAAAATTTGAAATATCTCTCCTCAGATATCAAGCAATAAATGCTTTGCTGCACATCCTCCCATGAAGTGTTTAAGAACATAAATACAATAAGTGATGATGATCACTTTTTTTAAAAATTAGATCCCGATATTTATTAATAAACAAAGACAGAAGATTAATATATTTTATTTGAAAACATTCTTTCATAAAATAAGAATACAATTTTTTTTATGTAACAAAAATCCCCATTACTATCAAAATGTAAAGGAGATAGTATTTCTTGCATGATACTTAAAAATAGAGATGTTATAACTTTATGAGCGATTTCATAACTTTGACTTAATGAAAACACTGTAATTAAAATAAGGATATCACAACATTAAATACTCACTATAAAAAGGCACATAGAACACTGGAATGAATTCATAAAAATTCTACGGAAAAGTTCTATATAAAATTTCATAAATCTAACATTGTCATAAAATATATATTTCTTTTATACAAAGTTATTAAAGAATATTTTTATACAATAGTTTTCTTGCTGAGTGAGAGAATAAAAAACAATCCATAAAATAGTAATAACAATAATCTTGTGCAAAGCAGTGTACAAAAACACTAAAACCTTAACAAATATAAAACTAATATCTAAGTATTTCAAGGAACATGATTCTTCCTCCAATATCTACATGAAATGAGGCATATCACTGAAAGGACTACTGTATGTGTCATGGAAAAGAAAATTAACAGTTCCCTTTAGCACTGACAAAATGTTTAGTTTTCTAATAGAGCATTTAAATGTTTCATCTTTTATATCTGAAACATTTTTTAATGTAAAAAGAAGTCTAAATATGCAAAACTACTGAATATGATGAATTTGCTGAAAGAAGTTGATTTTTCCACTAGTATCCTCAATAATTAAAAGTCCCTAAAAAAATACATAAAATAATAAAAGACAAAATATTCTTAAAAAAATAGTATAAATAAATATATTCTAAGTAAATTTACAAGCTTCAATAATTATGAAAATTCCAGCAATTTTGTTTTACAAACAAATGATTAAAGCACTTAACCAAGGTTATGATAATGCATTATTTTAAATACTTTACATGCAAATAATCATTTAAAAATATTTTAAAGTAAAGTAACTATGCTTAGTCAACACACTGTTGACCTGCTTCTGACATGAACAAGATGAAACAAATGCAATATTCAACATGCATTATATCCAAGCTATAGTTTGTGCGTTTATAGTTTTAAACTGAAAGCAGCATGTCGTCTTGAAATTCACATATCTTGATCATGACAATCATACCAAATTAAACAAATGCTAATAACTGAGTTAGTGAAAAATAAAAAGAGAAATTATGAGAATTAATTCAAAAATAACTCAGTTGAGTATATAACTTCATATATCAAACCTAACACGACATGAAATACACAAAAACAAAATTTATTTCGTTACTCAACACTCGAAATTAATTTTTAGAAACAAAACTGCACTATTCAAATTATTCACATAAAATATACTGTAACTAGGAAAGCAACTTAGTAATAAAGAAGGTTTCTTACACTAAAGTAATTTCATCATCATTCAAAAATTTTGGATAAACACATATTCAATCCTTAACATTAGAAATATTAATCTTCCGATACTTATACTAGAGAATTGCAGAATGGAGACTTTGATCAATAAAATATTTTATTTCTTTCTACACTTTTATTGCTCCATATTCAAAGACATGGGCTTCCACCCTCTTTTCCCCTCTAATCTGAAGTTCATTATGTACATTCAACTACAAGATTTTTTTTTTCAAACAGTTCTAAAACTCTCTCATTAATTTGGTATCTTAAAATAAAATCACTTTTTAGATTTTTTTTTAATTTTATTTCATGAAACTCAAATTACCAGCACCTACAGAATGAACAATAAACTTTTATGTAAATTGTACAAATGCTTTCATACAGCACAAATGAAAGAGTTTTGAATCCAAAATGTTTGTTTAAATTTCAGGAATTATTTAAAACTTTCACGGAAATAAATATTTGGATATGCAATAAATATTCTGCTCAAAAGCATTGTTGTATTAGTTCTTACATTTTTACCTATTGTTCTTTTGAAATATATTACAAATTACATGAAGCTCTCTTTTTTCTTTATTTAATTCTAATTCAAAATGACAATATATTTATGAACACAAGTCATCACTACCAAAATCAAACCAAATCATTAAGATCGCCATTAAATTATTTGGTCCATTAATATTTATCTTAATAACATCACATCAATGGGATGTTTTATTACTCCAGCTAAAGTATATGCCATATTTTAATAGTCTGAATATTTTTAATGGAAATAAAAAAAGTTCAGATTTTAGAGCTTATATAAATTTCTCCTTTTATTTTCAATGACACAAAGAACACAAAATAATGCAATTGCAATCAAGTTCAATTATAATAATTTATTTGTAAAAAAATTGTGATAAATAGGTTCATAAGAAGCCAATAAATGAAAAAAAAAAATTCATTCAAAAGCAAAATCAAAATAATAGAAATAATATGACCACTAATTTAATTAAATAGTATAAGTTTGATGTAGAGAGGAAAGAAGCCTCATAACCATAAAAGTCTTCAAAGTGAAACAAATATACTGAGCACATATAAGCAAGATATGAACATAAAACAAATTTATATGTCTTTTTAAATTTGCCACTGGATTAAACATTACTGCATTGGAAAAAAACAGGAAAAAATTTAAGAATTTATTTATAACAGTGTCAGCCAGAATGAAACCCACTTTATGTAACAGAGGGGAAAAAGCATTTAGGGCTGATAAATTAAAACATATAAAGAAACAAGAAAAATCATGAATAATGAAAAAAATTATGGTGAATTTTTGTTTTTCTTTAAAACTTTAGCATACTCAGCATCATTTTTTAAAAAGTGCTCAGGATCAGGTTCATTGTTATCCTTCTTTAAATAAGGAATATTACAGTATACAGGACTAGTACTAGCACCAGAAGAGGTATTGGTAATAATAGATCCATACAAATTACCAGTATTTGAAGGAGCAGATTGCCTTGTAATAGTTAGCTTTCCATAAGTATGTTCAGTTGCAACTCCAGACCTCAGAGATGGTGTTGAATTTTCAAAACTAAAATCACAATTTTCATAATCATAAGAAGAATGAGCACGCTTTACTTTAGAATCTTTTCTAGGAACTTCACTTATTCTGATATTTTCAATGCAAGAACTTAGATCATATTTATTAGATGAATCAGCAGCAGTAAATACATCATCAGAACTAGAATGAGGCATTTTAGATGAAACATCTTCCGCAGCATTGCTTGAATGAGTAGATTCTGTGTTCTTAATTGAAATATCAGTACTGTTCCTTCTAATTTCTGCATATTGATTATAAGAATCTTGAATCTTAGAGGCTTTGTCTGAGCCACTGTTATGAATATTTGATTTACTCTTGCGAGGTGGTTTTCGAAAAGGTGGCAAGGACTTCACATTTTTATGGCTCAATGACTCAGTATGACCAACAGAGGGCAGAGTAACAGAATGCTCAGATTTACTTATGGCGAAAGAAAATGAGGAGTCGGTACTATTTAAGGAATCTTTAGATGTAAAATAGATGTAATTGTTTTTATCGTCTTTAATACTAGGGCTATTTGGAATATCTAAATCACCATGAGTTGATTTCAGAGCAGAAACATGGCTATCAATGCTTTGAAAAATTTTTATTCCTTCGGTAGTTGAAAGTGTAAAAAGACCTTCCCCAGAAGTACATTTTCGACCAGCTTCAAAGGAGAAATTTTCTATACTGCATCCATATCTGCGGATGTGACGATAAGGCCATGTTAATATCATTTTCCCAATTCTTCCTTGCAAACACTCTTCAGCAATAGAAAAACTAACAGCTGTAATAACAAGTTTGTAATTGCCTTTTAAGTTGTTTCTTAAGCTCGCTTCTGTTGCCACCACTTTTACAGGATATATTTCAGCTAAAAATTGAAATATGAATAAAATAAGTAAAATTCTATAGCACTATTTTTAATTTACAGAGCAAAACCTCGGACCTTATACAATAAACACAAAGAATTTTGTACTTCATCATAAAATCTTATATTTTATATATTGCTAGATCTTTTACAGTCCAATATAACAACTTTGTAACTTGTAATGTAAAAGAACAGAAAAAGAATATTTCAAAATAACAATACACCGCAAATTCAGATTATATATTTGAAATATGAAAAAAAAGGGAGGGTTATATTTGAAGGAGGAGAGGATTATAATCAGAAGCAAATAAGCAAAATGATTAGAAACTTTTGCTGTTTCAATATACATGAATGTATACATACAAGATCCATCTACAAGGATACCAAACTTTTAACCTCATTGTAATGATATTATGTAGTATTAACCTTGAGTTTGTACCTGCACTTTTCTTGAGATCACTCAATTTTGTCACTGTTTTATGAAAGGTAGAGTGAATCAATGTGGTTTTTTGTTTGACAATTATTTACATTTCTAAAATGGGAGAGCAACAAGTCTGTGTGAAATTTTTGCTTTAATACTGACAAAAGCATATATTGAAATGTTTTAGCTGCTGCAACAAGCTTATGGAGAGGATTTTTTCAACTAGTCCCAAAGTTATAAATGATAGACATTTCAAATCAAGCAGAACATCAACTAAAGACGATCCGAAAATTGAGCGTCCTTAAATGCCAACGGGCAATCTTTACAACAAGGAAGTGCATTCTTTCGTTTGTGCAAATCATCACCAGACTGCTAAATATTTAGGCATCAACAAAAGTTTATTTCAAATAATTTTGAGAGCAGACATAACACATTCAGACAAAATTTATGCTTAGTCTTTTGCCTGATATGCAAAACATGAATATGTCATACCTACTAAAGAGTTGCTGGATCGTTCAAATGCAAATCAGAACTTTCCAAAACATGTCATAACCCTCCACAGTTGATATTGTAGATTTCTTTTGTTCCCAAGTTGAAATTCACCTTGAAAGTCAACAATTTGAAACAAAAAAAAAGAAAAGAAAATTTTCCTTGAGAGTTGTGTGACACCCCAAAAATCCCAGGAACCATTCCAACAATGGGAGACACATTTGGAATGGTGTATAATTAAAGGAGGAGAGTATGTTGAATCAAACAAGTCTTATTAAAGGGGACTCTTAGTAATTAATGATTTATTTTAAAAGTTCGATTTCTTTTTAGACAGACTACATATGTAAACAACATGTAGTAAAACTGATAAGACGATAACAAGCATGAAAAAAATTCAACTAAAGAAAAACACTGCACAAAAATAAAATGAAATACATAAAAAATAATTACAATAAAAATATGAAATATCCGATTAATGAAAGAAATTACAATCTGAAAAATGGGAATAATCCTTCTTCAGGAGGTAGAAAACAATTTATTATATTCAAAATAACAATCATATGCTTTCTCTGCATAGATGGTCGAAAATGTTATAAGAATACAAGAAAAATTTCAAACTTATAACTAAGAAAAAGACAAATGTAACTTAACCCAAGCAGGCATTAATTTTATAATAAGACACAGCATTAAAATGAGAAAAATGTCAAGTTTCAGCTAAAAGATTACCCAAATATAAAGAAATTACTTTTCTGAGCTTATTAGAAACAGTTCACCATTTTATAAATTCAAAAAGGTTTAATTTTAAATAAAAAATGATAAGAAAACTCACGTTCATCCATAGAGCAATACAGCAAATTTTCTTCTTGTTTCTCTTCATTAGTAGGTACACTAGGAACCAAAGGTTTCACTTGCGATTTTGAGAAGGCAACTTTCTGAAGCGACACAAGCCATTCTGACATCTCTTGAAAAGTGTCTGCAGAAAACTGATAACTATTTGTCTTTGTAGTAACCTGAAAAAATAATAAAAGATCTGTACTACTGAAATATTAATAAATAATATAGCTTAGAAGAAGTAATAAGTAATATTAAATAACTTAAAAAGTAGAAAAGTTTAACAATTCCAAATTACATTAATCAAATTGCAATGTATATGCAGTTTAATTCAAAGCATGACTAAGTTAACCAATATCAGAACTATTTAAAAATTATCATACCTAAATATGGAAGAAAAATTAGCAGCATAATATAACAGTCAAAGATTAGTTTAGCAAAGATTCACAAATAAGTTTCATTTAGAAAACTTGAAAATTTAAGAAAATTTTATAATTACCAATATATAAAATATTAGTTTATTTAGATATCATGAGGTGAAAGTAAATTACCAAAATATATATTGCAAGCAATAAGCAAAAATATCCATCATTTAAAAAGTGATGGTACTACACAGAATGCATAACAGTCAAAATTCGAAATACCTACAAATATTTATATACTATACAATCTCAGAAAATAATATTAACGCATTATAACAAACAAAAATGGATGTAATTAGCAAAAGTAGAAAGAGGCTTTTATTGAAACAAGGGACAAGTCACAAAAAAAAGTGAATAAAAAACACAACTTTAACTACTGGATTATCTTTCTGAAGAAAAAGAGGGGGAAGGAATCACATAAACTAGGCTATTTGTTATGACATGGAAGGCAACAAAATATTTGCATTGCATTAAAATGCTTTTATTTTCTAATAAAAGAGGAGACTAAATATATAGTGTAATTTGGAAGAATGAACTTAAGGGTACACTAAGGAATACCAAATCAAATCGCTTTTATTTCAAAACAAACAAGTAGAAACATCATGTGTGCTTACCAAACGACACTGTTTAGCCTTAAGTGAATTATGTAAATCCATTATTATTCCAGTTAAAAGACATTTTTAAAAAAGTAGGATGGAGTTCCACAGGAGTCCGGAGACAGCAGATATGCATTTTATGTATGGTATAGCAAATGGAAATGGGTAAGCAGTAGTACATTTGTATTATAAAAAAATTTTCAGGCATACCCCCACTATGAACTATTTATGCATTCTTCATGAAGAATATGTGAAATTGGATCTTTTACAGTCAATATGTGGTCATGAATGGTATGTCCAATGTGGTTGTTTATATACTATTTTTATAATAAGACCAGCCTAGTTACAAAGTATATCCATATCAGGAATAAAAATTTACATAATGGCACCCAAATTAAAAATAAAGATAATACTTCACAGCATTTATTACCACCCATATAGCTATAAAAATTGTTAAGCAACATGTATTATTGGCGTAATAATAAATTGCTGCAAATCATTGCATATGTCAACATACAATGATTCAAATCCAAAACTTTAAATTTTAAGACAGATTAATTTTGAGCAAAATCACAAAAGGATACTGATATGAAAAGAAAACTAATTAAATTCATCTTAAGCTATGTTCTGGTACAATTTCTTATTGAAATGAAATTAAACTATTTAGAAATCATATTAATTTTTAATGATACACAAGTGAAGAGAGAAAATTATACTCATCTAGATGTCATTTTTGTACATGCATGTACACAAGTTTACATTTAAAAGGACTTAAAAATTCTTATGGATACAATATGCAGTAAAGTTAATCTTAATGAATATATTCTACAGTATCTATCATTTGGATTTTTTTTTCCACCTCAAGCAAATTGAGGGTAAAAAAATCACTTCTTTATTTCCATCAACACAAAAATACTCAAGTTAAGTAACACTTGGAAAAAATGGCTGAATTATGGATTATTAAGATTTTTTTAACCATTAATAATAAAGATAAAAGACTGAATTTCCACGATTTCTGCAGGTTGGAAACAAGGCAATTTTCAGCTGCATCCTGCGATTTTCACAGGCTAATGTGTTTACTTAGTACTTTTATACCATTGGATCATATTATACTAATAAAGCTTTGCTTATAAATAACAACTTGCTTGGCTCAACAGTATTCGAACACATTTGAAAATGTTGCATCTAAACAGCTATGTAAAAAATTACACAGTCAAAGGGTAATATATGAAAAGAGAGACTTTTCTTTAAAAAAATCAACAAACTAAAAATTAGGAATTCTCTATATATTTTTTGATATTCAGTTTTAAGGAGAACAGGGTGAGCTAGTTTAAATTTACTCCAAATAACATTATTCCAAGTCAGTTATTTTTTAAACCCTTAAGTTTACTTGTGATTTACATTTGTATACAGCAAATTTTTGATCCTAATACATTTAAAACCTTCAGATTCTAGGGCTAAAGGAAAACTCAAACTCCTTTTAATACAGGGATTTTTACAATGAAATGGGAAAGTGCTTTCCTCTTTTTTTAAAAAAAAAGTAATTAGGAGATAAGGTCTGTAGCCTCCCTTGACAGCCCATGGAATCAATATCCATATTTTCCCTCGTAAGCAATCAATCTACATATCGCATAGGGAGTGACTGGATAGGATAAAGGAATAAAATGATCTGCAATGTGATTAGTAGAGAGACAGATTAAACAGAGAAGAGGAATCAAAATCCTAAACATCTACTGGTACAAGAACAAGTTAAAAATTCTGTCAATGCAGCATTTGTGATACTCAGCTGGAGAAAGGTTAATATGCTTCTATATAATGGTTAGAGCAAAAACATCAATCATAACACTTGAAATAAATATGTTCACAGTTATTGCATAATTAAATCTAGAACTAGCCTAATATATCATTATAGCTTCTTCAAAAATTTAAAACTTAACAGATTATAAAATTCTATAGAGAAATTTATATGCATTATATAGTTTCAAAAACTAAATTTAACCACTTTTATTTACATGGTTATATACATTTAACATTTTTATTACAAAACATTTACCTCAAATACATTTGGTTGATTTTTCTGCGGCAAAGGAGATACTTTCCAGCAATCAGTGAGAGGTATAATTTTTGATGGGTTCCGTTTAACATATGCATCTTCTGTTTCAAATAACTCCATACGCTGAATGCCATGATTGCTTGCTTCATATAAGGCACAGTACCTTTTCATCCATGTTTTCTTTAAAGGAAAAAATAAAGACACCTAAGAAATATTAATCCTATCATATGTGAATAAGCATAGTAAAAAAATAGGTCTGCTCACAGTGCTGAAATGCAGAAGACAAATTTAAATAAACAATAAGTTGTTCTAAAATTAAATCTCATGACTTGGCTTGAACACCATTCAATATTTTTTCAAACATAAAAGATGAATTCCTTGTGAGACAATACAAAATTCACTCTTTTATTTTCAAAATTTTCAGTTTAATAAAGCATATGTTGCTTCAGTTAAGAAATTGAAAATTAATGCTCAAGATGATTATAAATTCCAGAATATTTCATTTTTTTAGTAAAATCTTTATATATTACAATTACTAGGAAAACAATGCCAAATATAAAAGCAATTTTTATTGGGGTCATTTCTATCAATCAAGTTTATAAACATTTTAAAAGTTACTATACATTGCCTAATTTTCTTTTAACTTTTAAATAATTAGTCCAAATCCTTACAAAAGAATCATCATTCACCATATGGTGAATGACGACTTTTACAAGACACAGAACTCCTCTTCAACAAATAAATTAAGACTACTTGATAGCTAAGCTAATATTTGTATCATCTCCACAATCCAAACAATTAAAATGTAAAAGTAGCATACAAGCATGCACTTTTAATTTAAGAATATATAGGTTTCTCTCTAGTGAACCATTACAAAAAAATGTATAGATAAATGCAAAAGAAATATGACACTTTAAAAAAATAAATGCACATATACCATGCATGGTAAAGCTGTAAGGCAGGAGGCTTAAAATAAATATCTATACTTATATATACATGTAGGCTACCTTATTTTCAGAAAGCTAATGACTGTGAATCCATTTTTCTACCTAGAAAAATCCTTTTATGAGATACCATTTAAATAACTTCCCTTTCACCGACAACTATAAATATTTTGTTACTGAGATGTTTCTTCCAATAATCGCTTTTTTTTAACGTAAAATATTTACGATCAACTGTTTTTTAACACCAGAGAAAATTCAAGTTACAATTTTAACTCATTAAAATGAGTATTAACACACAGAATTCTTGGAAATTTACATCTTAAAAAAGGAGTAACTCTGGAGATGCTTCCATTAGACAAGGCAACTAAAAATTGAAAATACTACAGATATAATGAAATCGCCCCCCTAAGGCCATTATGAGTCATATCAGACACACACAAAATATTTGACGAATATTAATTTTGTATCATTAGTGACTATAACTTACCCGCAAAAAATTCTGTGGTGGAATAAACAGGAATCCCATTTTCAAAGCTTCTTCCATTTCCATGTCGAGGGTGTTGAAATATTTTGTTCTAGATAATCAGAAACTATTTACAATCTTATCACAACATTAAACAAAACTCTTGAACGTCTTAAATTAATACAATCAGAGATTAACCAAGAAATAAAAATCCCCATTTATGTCCGAAATATCAATAGATTCCGTTTATTTTTAAATTTTGTTCGAGGCATAGACGTCAATAAATAAAACGTAGAATCAGTTGATAACAGACGAAATGTCATTATCGCTTTTCCGTTTTGCCGTTCGATTAATGCTGCCAATCCCTTTCCTGAAATTCGAACAATAGAACAAATGCGAATTGTGCATACACAATGGTATTCCATTCTCACATGAGTCAAGCCGCTTCAATTGCATAAGTGGTAAAAGTATCATGTATAGAGGTCAAGTTTCATGTAAGTTTACTTTTTTTTTCTTTTATTTCTAATTTCTCTTCGTGTAGTAAAAAATACAATGAACTAATTACGACCTTATCCATCGTCGTAAATCAGTACATTTTTCACAGATAAGATTGATATTTTTTTCAATCCTAGATAATGGACGAGTTTTCTGTTTTGTCTGCATACATTAAAAACCTTGACTTTATGGGGTCTATTCTGGTACCCCCGGTTGGGTTGGGAGACGTCACTTTCTCCGCCGGGTCTCAACGGGAAAGGTGACGCAGCGCCCCACCCCGGGGGTACCAGAATAGACCCGTAAGAATAGGGATGACGAATATTTGAAGAACTGCTATTTTCTATACAATATTAAAAAATCACAAATACCAGTGATGAATACTACTGTCAAAAAGGTGTGATTTAGACATTGTATAAAATGTACACAAAGCATTTTTTAAATTTTAATTTCTTTTTTTTATTATAATTTTGCGAGGTTTTATTTTTTAGTTCTATATACCGTCAACAGATGGCTCCATTAAAAGCATGAAATACCTTCCCCACACAGGGTGGAATCAACACAACCCACCAGGCGGAAACAGAGTCTTTACCGGTGATCTCAAGTATTCGTTTTTCTCTTTTATTGACAGAATCGCGGCAATTGTATATAAAAAAAAGAATAGTCGCGGTAAAGACCTCATACTGTGATCGCACCGAAAACTGCGACTGTGACGTCGAAGGTTGACTTCCGTAATTGATTACTACTGATGTGCCCCTTGAACTCAACACAAAGAAGAACTCAAGTTCCAATATCTCTTTCTAGAAGAATCTTTGCTGGCGCCATCTGTTGACAATATAAAGAACTAAACATTGAAACTTAATAGAAAGTATTAACAATAAGTAGAAGTAATAACAGTTTTTTTTATTTGAATTTTTTAGAAGACTTTACTTATACTTAATAAGACTTTTTGAAAATTAAAAGTGTGATTGAAATAACAATTATTTGGAATAGATATTTAAAAATAGCAATAGCAAAAATATTTGTTACTCAAAAAATCGTGGATTATACACCCCTAGTTACGACCTACGGTTCCTCCTATCGCAGTTTCATTTGATATTTCCTGTGACGTTGTGAGTCACGATTCTTGTTGCGATATGCGTTTTCGATTGATTACAGCTCTTATCGATTACAGCTTTTGTATAACGATAGAAAGTAGCAATAATCGTTCGAAACAAATATTCACAGAGAAGCTTAGTTATTGCTCTAACAATTTTTGAACCCGGCACAAGCTAGGAACTCAGTTCTGGAGCATACGCCGGAGACACACCCTTCATCCCTGAAGCTTAGTTAACTGCGATCGGAACGGAAAATGATCGGATTTGTGATCACTTTTCCCCCTCGATAGCAATAGAAACTGCTATCGAGGGGTAACGATTGTCTTTCGGTGAATCACCCCTCTTGCTCTGATATGTGTTTTCGAATGATTGCATCACTTCTGTAATACATGTGACTGAAGACTTGTCTATCGGAGGTGAGGCTGAAGATCGCCTACATAGCTGATCGGAGTATTGGGTAGATTTCAGTTGAATCTGTACATTTGTTGTTACTCGTGTTTTGATGATTTGAAATTACTTCTAAAAAGTTCGCCAGAGCAATTAGGATTATGATA
>BGPR01000483.1:0-12238 GCA_013235015.1 Araneus ventricosus
GGGGAATATAAGTCAATATCTCAATCGTCATTGAGGCAATTCATGCTGACGTGACAGACAAAAAATGCTTCAGGCTGATTCAACTTTTGAATACATTGCAGATCTTTCATCTATTTTACAAAAGTAGTTGCAGTATTAAGGCACAGCCTAAGACCAACGTGCAATTAATTGTTAGAGGACATTCGCACTTTCGTTTGTTTTGTGATTTTTGACGTCACATGAATCAACTCCATAAAAATGTTACCTTCACTTCTTACGGAGTTGGATTTCATGAATGTTGCAAACAGGAGTTAGATTACAATCAGTATGTTATAAATTTAATTTTATTTTATTCGCGATGGATGAAAATTAATTTCCTAAAAAGAAATCCATCCACTTTTATCGCTTAAAATCATTGTACTCGATTTGTTTGGCTATACTTTATAACCTTTTTCGAAAGTGCTTTATATGATAACCCTCGAGATTTTGAGACACGGCTAGACTGTTACTGTCTATTATTAATGGCTAGATTTTATCCGCATTGTTGTTATAAATGAACTGATTTCCGAAGAATTCCTTTCAATCACTTCACTCTTGGTCCGAGATTTAAAAGGCACAATAGATGGTCTTTCCCTTTTAGGAAAATAAATCACATTACCATAGGGCTTGCCAAAGAAATGGGCTAAAGACACCACGTGTGCAACATAAAATGACTGTACAGTATTTGTAATTTATTATGAAGAGCTAGAAGTAGCATGCACGTGCATCATGCAACGGTGCAAAATGTGCAGTTACACGAAAGTGAGGTCTTTAGATAGAGACTTGTGTATTTTCTAGTGTGGAAGCTCTTTTTATTTTTTCATCTTCCCATTTCTTACTCTAAGTAGTATTATTCGTTTCATTTTTCGAAGTTATTTACCTTCACTTTGATTACAAGAGTAGAAGGGTTGGTTCCTAATGTAAGAGTCGTTGTTTTGTAAAAAAGCCTTCATAGCGAATGTTCATTGTTCGCCAGCCCACGACACCACATAATTTACCAGTGTAAATGGTAATGTTTTATCTTCCATTTGAGATCACTTACTAATTTTTCTTTTTTACATAACTTTTTATTTCTAGCGAAGAAAAATCGCTCGTTTCGCTGCTGCACCTTATATTTGTTTCCATTCGGTAATTGCTCATGCCAAATGTCTCTCTACAATGTCTCTTTGTAGAGTCTATAAATGTGTCTCAGAAATTTAATCATTATTAATCATTGACAACGAATGAATGACAAGCAAGATAAAATAATCTATAAATGCCAGTAAACATGATACTCTCAGAATCCTCATTCGTTTATTTCTCATTACAAAACATGAGAGACAAAAATTGAAGATTTCAGGCCAAGTTATCCTAAAGTGAAAAATGAATCGTCTCACTTAATTCTAAACATTTTCCATGAGAAAAAACGAGATATAACTATCTAATTCGGGCAGATTATTTATTTATATGGATTTATTTGCTATAAATTAAAGCAAATTTAAACCTTCATAAACATACAAAGGATTTATTTAATGTAAATATATATTTTGGGGGCTTTAATACAATTCAAACAATTTGAGAATTCCTATTTAGCTTTGCATGCAGTTTTGGCTTTTTAGATCTGATGCAGAAAAAATGAGAGAGGACGAGAAAAAGAAACAACTTTCCTGATTTTTAAGCTAAGTCTTTGCCTCCATTTCTATGATTTAATCTTATTCCGAAAAAAATCATGAACAGTTTGCAAACAGGCAGAGATATTGATCCGTTTCATTTATTGTAATAAAAAAAACTCGTTTAGTTTTCAATGCTATATATACGACATTTTTGTTGAGGAGAATTCAAAGTATTAAAAGAATTTGTTTGACTACAATCTTATTTTGAAGCTGCAGAGGATGGTTCTCAGGAATGAAATACATAATTCTTAGCAAAAGTCAGGTGAAGATTTATTAATTTAATTTGCTAGGTTAATGACAAAAGAACATTATTGGTTAAACTACGCAAGTTAGATGACGAGTTCAACATCAAAACTTTGACAACCCAATCTCTCATCTTTCACTCTATTCTAATATGATGGGGTTTTATATTTAATATACAACAGACGTCAGATTTTTTCCACTCTATTCTAATGTGATGGGGTTACTTGTTCAATATACACCCTTCCCACACTCATGTCAGATTTTCATAAAAATCGAAACTTGAACTCGTGATTTTCCAGTCGAAGCTTAAGTGCTCAAAAATTTCTTTTAAATGCGCAGAAAAACAGAAAAGAAGCAACAACTAACAGCTTTAGTATAAATTACTGAGAACAGATTTTACGAACAATTTTATCTTTGAAATTCGAAAAGTTAATATAAGTAATGTCGCTTGGCTGTCATTACTTTACAATTCAAACTGTAAACGAAAACTGACTTAATTCCTTATAGAAATATCCAAAGGCGAGCAGGGTCATAAATATTTCCATTCTGCTCCATTACACTTGGAAGTCACTAGTCATAGTTTTAACCAAATTCCTGTAGTCTGAACTGAACATTCCTCGAGCTCAGTTTCACATTGCATTGTACTATTTCATCCTGCACCTAAATGTTTATTTTTCTGCACATAGGTAATATTAGATTTTTTCTGCCATTATTTGCTTGTTTTTCTTGTTCTCCTGCCTTTACCGGTCTGGTTTTAGGTTGAGGTCTGAGGACCCTCTACCGCTTTAAAAATTTAGAAACGACTATTTTATTAAATTTCCATCAGCTTTTCCTTTAATTTTTTCGCAATGTCTCCTTTTGTCTTGAAAAGTATTTTTTTGATTCTCTTTCGAATCGATCATTAAACAATTTGCGTCCTTTCTTTAATTATATTTGACAGAATTATCAAATAAAAAACTACACGCAAAAAGAGCCAATAAACTTAATAGCAGCCACATCATCCGCTGGCAAAATGTCTTCCTTTCAGCTCCATCGATAATTGAAATTTGTTGTGATGTTATTAGCTCACTGATAAAACATGATGACATAAGCTTAACTTTCTAAACACTCATATTCATTGAGTAGATTCAAATGAAGGAAAGCTATCTCATATCAACTTAAACAAGTTGCGCTTATTTTTTACGGGTCATTTGGCGATAACTTTTGATTGTTGGCATAGTGCGGTCTTGCGCTAATAAACTCGATCAACCAAAGTTTTGATAGATTACAGATAACTGAAGAAACTTTGCTGATTTACATTTATAGACACTTTTTTCGCTTTCTATACTTTTAAGAGAAACATTATACCAGAGGAACTAGATTAACCAATAATACCAGAGAAAAGTAGTGTCATGAACTACCAAACTTCAAAAATGCACTTTTCTCTAAAAGTTTCCACAGCTTTAGCCACTTATGTAAATTTCATTAAAATTTTGGTATGATTTTTTAAATTCTCATAGCAGATGATTTGTTACACTGCATGATGGCACAAACTAATCAAATTTAAATCTGAATCAACACTCGGATTTATGTTTTCTTTTATTCATTAAAACTGGATAAAATCGGACCGAGGCAAGGGGCAACCGAGTCAGTTTTAGGGTGTTCCGCTGATTTAATGAGAACCTTGCGCCACCACATCAGAGTTATAGAATTTAAATACTATAGATTTTATGTTCATATAAGAAGGAGAGACAGAAAGAATTTAATTAATGACAGTTCCTCGAAGGACAGTTTTGATCAAATGAGTTGAAAAAAAATTCCCAAGACATACAAATGTAAAGGTTTTTAATTAGTGAAAGAAAAGGATCCGCGCGACCATGCCATAAAGAAAGCGTTCTGTAACTCATTAATGCCCAAGTCACATACTTTTACAATAATATTTTGATACTAATATTACATGCCGTGAAATCAACCGGAATATTACTAAAAAAATCCGACCTGAAAAATATATATTTTAATGCCCCCGTAAGCCTAGAGTCCCTATTTAGAGACGTATTGCAAAATGCAGAAAAACTATCAAAATCTAAAATGTTGTGAGATTCTTAACATAAAACGTATTCTTTCAATTTATTTCTTGATTCTTGTAAGATGCAAGTAAATGCTTGATATTGCAAAAAGTACTATGAAGTGTGTTTCAAAAATAAAAAGGCAACATTATCAACCAAACGCTTGATACGTGCTGCCTCGATTGAATATAGAAGAAATGGATGCTTAAAAATAACTTTTTGTAAAGTTTATGTTGAAAAATAATTCCTGTGTGCTTATGATGCATTTTTAAAAGCGTCCTTAAAAGGGGACGCTAGGAATTAATGGGTTAATTGAGGAGGAAAGTAGATAGAAAAATGGTAATTAACAGGAATTCACGTAAATGCAAAAAAAATTTAAGCAAAAAGGCATTTTTTTTACAGCAGGAGTTTTAAAAACTACTCAAACAAATTACAAATGAAAGCGATAAACCAGCCAAAATGGGAAACGCAAAGAAATCCTAATAACTACGTATAAAAGTAAGGTCAGCGAAGGGGGGGATCTAGTGAGGAATGGAAGAGCGAACGTATCATGGAAATATGATTCTGGATTCGGTTATTGCCGCAAAGAAGTTTCTGGCAATTATAGATCGAAGCCCCCCGGATCAGGAGAGAAAGTTTTTGATGAGAAATGCTCGTTTCCAGGGAAACGGCAGGGGAAAAATTGCATTACAGGGTTCTCATCGCCTTACAGCTTCTTTTATTTATTTACTTTTTCTTTCTATGGCTTTAGTTTTTCCTTCGGGCTCAAATTACGGAGCGGAGAAGATGAAGGAAAAAAATCAAATAAAGAAATAAGACGGGGAGAGTAAAGAAATAAAAAAGTGAAAGTCAGATATGGACACTGCTGCATCTTTTTTTCCCTTATGGAAAGTTCTTCATTGTTATTTTCTAATGAAATGAGCTTTTCCAATGATTAGAAATTGATTTTAAGGTTAATTAATTTTGTTTAAAGGAATCAAATCGGCGATTTTCAAAAAATTTGAAAAACGTCGAATAATTGAACAATCAGAAATTATTGTGAGTGTTCGTTTATGTGAACCCTTTCGCCCTAATGGGCATATATGCCCTGGAGATTAGATGTTGTTCCCTGTTGGTAAATAAATCCCACTTGTATAAGGGTTTTTATGTTTTCAATGTTCTTAAGGAATTAGAAATAAAATTATTATATAAAAAAGGAAAAAATTATTATATAAAAGATTAAAGAAACTTGAAAACACTCTCTGATTGCAAATGACGGACTTAAGTTTTTGTTGTCTTCGGAACAAGATTATTGTTACAACGCTGTAAATTTGTTTCCCCGACATTCTAATCTTACTGCAGGAAAGAGAGTTTTACAGATGTTTTACTGGAATAGTCCCAAACGACTATGCGATTGGGACATATTGTCACAGGAGATTTCCAGGAAACTGGAAAAGTGAAAAACTTTAAACCCATCTTTTAGTATTCAACATTAAATTAAACTACTTTTCATAGTTAAATTTTAATCATGCAAGAGTGAAGTAGAAAGGGTTAATCAAGAATCCATCGGTCACATTCCTAATTATTGAAAAATGAGCATATAAGGAAAAAAATTATTTTCTACACAAATTATGCAAAAAATATACTTTTTCAGTTGGAAACGCACAGAATGCATTTATTCTCTCTCAAATAACAATTCCGTTTAATTTTTTCGTCTTGAATAAATTGGCTTTCAAAATGTCCGGTGATTTGCAGACCAAAATAAACGTTCAGTTCAAATAAATGTTGAACCGAGTCAGCAACAGCCACGAATGTGGTATCGATGTTTAAGAAATGACTAGGTGCTACACTATAGATGATGTATCTCGCAGAGTAGCCTAGCTTTAAATTCCTGAGTTAGAATTCATATATCGAGAATTATAAAGGATGCAATCAGAACTTCAATTACAAATATGGAGAATATCATTGATTAAGAACGAAGAGACACCTTGTACACTGAGTTAGAATTCGAATCTCGAGAATTATAAAGGATACAATCAGAACTTCAATTACAAATGTGGAGAACATCATTGTACGAAGAGACATCTTGCACACTGAGTTAGAATTCGTATCTCGAGAATTATAAAGGATACAATCAGAACTTCAATTACAAATGTGAAGAACATCATTGATTAAGTACGAAGAGATATCTTGCACGCTGAGTTAGAATTCGTATCTCGAGAATTATAAAGGATACAATCAGAAATTCAATTATAAATATCGAGAACATCATTGATTAAGTACGAAGATGCATCTTGCACGCATGAATGCTACGGGCAGAACTCGGACAATGCTCGTTTGTTTGTTCGAAATTTCCAACATTGTCGAAGAGAATCAAAGGAGAAAAGATTCTGATACCTAAAAAATCTAATCATCTATTAGAATGTGTATTAATCTGTGATAACGGTCTTTTTTATTTTACATTTTAGTCGGATTTGTCAGAGAAATCTGTCTAAATTTAGCTTATATTATTTTTAGTAATTTTTTCGAAAGAATTAAGACATGAAATGAAAAGGACAAGGTTTAAGCAGATATTTGATACTCTTAACAGACCAGGATTGGGCAGGGACACTAAAGAAACTATTCTGGATCAGAGCAGGTATGAAAAAAGATGATTTTTCTGGCTAGAAAAGAGTCCAGGATAATTAAACGATTTCGTTAAACAAAATATTGAACAGCCCAATCCAAGCTTGCGTGTAAGAGTTGTTCGACATTAAGAATAAAAATCATTATAAAGGTAGCGTCAAATTTCTCTCTAAATACTCGAAATGTATTCTTAAATGCACCCTAAAAATATTAATAATATTGTTGAAATATATATATATAAACATGCACAAAGAAATCAAAACTGCGAATTTCATACAGCTCTGTCCTTTGCTTCTCTATAGCTCGCCTGCAACAGTGCTGTTAAAAAATTGCTTTCCATGGTAGAGGTTTTCCAGTTCCTGATTGGTTTAAAAACCGTGCTCCACTATTGGCTGATGAAAAGGCCGCCTCGGGGGATCTCAAAATTCCATCTGCAATGCTTTAACTAATAAAAAAAATGATCTCAAATCCGATGCGGGCGAACCAATAAAATTCCTCCCTGCTCGCAGTACCTATTGGGGGCTGTGAACAAAAGAAACGAAGTTCGTCGAGCGAATTTGTTACTCTCGGAAACACTCGCTAATTTCTGCAGTTCGAAAAATACCGGATCAAGACATTTTAATTCCTTTGTAAAGTTCATTTTATTAGCCGAACTCAAAAATAGCGATCCTTATTTAATAAAACATTTCACAACCATTGTTTATTTAACTTCTTCTTCCCAAGATCCCTTTTTGACCTTAAAAAAGCGCTACCTAATTTGGTTCATTTTTTAAATATATGTATTTCTTTTACTTTTTTGTTACTCATTAATACATGCACGAAAGGAAACAAGATAAGAGTATGAAGCATTAATTTATATTTTAATAGAAAGAAATTAAATGTGGCAGATTTATCTGTTGAATTTTAGAGAAATGTTTTAAATTTAATGACTTTTATGATTATTTTTATTTTCTTAATGAAGATACTCACCTGATTAAATGTCAAAGTTTCCTCAATCTAATTTCAGAATACGAAACACAGTTTAAGGACATTTCAAATAAACCACCACTTCCTGAAGTTTGAATAAAAAATCATTTTTTCTCTTCATATATCAATATATGGATGTAATTTAGGAAAAAATGCTTTATTTGAAAGAACTGAAGAGACTGGGATGATATTGTATTATTAAGTTCAGTACTGTTATTTTCCATAGGACATTATATGCGAAAATATCCTGAAATAAAAATAAAGGCAAGATCATGTAAGTGAAATCTCTTAATGGGCATTTGTGACAGTGATATAGGTTTAATTTACATTATTCAAACTAGTGCAATTTTGATTTGAGTGATTAAAAATAATTTCGAAAATTTTAATTTACATTCAGTCGAACTATGAAGCTTCAGATTCTAGTTATCAGCGAAAAATACTTTCAGGTTTGAGGGCATTTCGCATCAATTAATAAATTAATTAAATTTCATTCAAGAACTTCCTGTTACTTTTTTCTTTGAAATTTTTGAAATTTTCTGTATGGTTTTAAAAGGTAAATTTGCCTTCAACTTTTCTACCTATATAGGTGGTAAATGTCATCGCTTATTCGTAAAGTGTTCGAGATACGCTGCAAAGTATTATACTGTCTATATAAGAAAAGATGCACATCCAAAATCTTATTCTCATTATATTTCTACCGATTATAATGGTCAGTTCATGTTATGTACAAAAGTGTAAGATTCAAAATGATTTCTCAGTATTGATGCACACATTTACTAATATATTGCCAGTCAGCGGAACAAAATTAAATTTAAATCAAATTGCGTCATTCAACCGGCCAAGGTAATCCACGAATGGTTATACTGCCTGTCTCTCTGAGGATTCATGTGCATGTGAACACGAAAATTCAAAAACCCAAAGAGGTAGTTGAACCAAATCCGTCAAGTGGAAGGGATATTTTTTCAAAATACAGTCTCAAATTTACAAGGAAGTCAAACACAAAACGCATCATATCAACTTTTGAACCAAATCTGTCAGGTAGAGGGGCTATTTTTTCAGAACACAGTCTCAAATTTACTACGAAGTAAAACACAAAACGCACCATATTTACGAAGTTTAATTTTCCCTCGCGTGTTGCCACTCATGCTAAAAGAAAATATTGCAAACTTTTAAAATTATTTTATTTATTTGCCTGCGCATTTGCGTTTATGCTCATTGAAAATATTCCATATATTTTAAGTTTTTGCGTCTATTTTTATGCGTGTTTGGAAAAAATGAGCATGTTATCGTGGCTATAATTAAAAATGTTTTCTTTTTTAAAAAATTGGGGAAATAAGAGGGAAAACAGCACGGCATTCAAAGATTCTGTTATTTTTCGAATTTTAAGTAGTGATAAAACTCGTTTTCTTCATATAATATATTCCGAAGTTATTGCCCGTAATTTTAAAAACTACAAAATAGAAAAGAAGTGACGCATCGTCAGTACAAAAATTTGTTTTGGGTATTTTCAGATTATTTTTATGGATGCCAATCAAGAATGCTTGTTGCATAACTTATGGCTACAATAATTTTTACGACACATTTTAAGCGACATTTTTATGTGAAAGTATACGAAAAAAAATCGGATAAAGAACACAGCAGTTTCTTTGCTTGTTTGTTTATTTTCATAACACAATGAAAAGAAAAAAACAGTCTATGGGATTCTGAGTCTATGTGATCTGATTCTGAAACCACATAGTCTCGTCCGAACTCTTGATAGAAAACCTGAAAAATTATGCGGAAAATCTCTCTAGATAATTCGATTTGGAAGTGGTAACGGGACACCAAACGCTGTGTCTTTTGTTGCAGTGACGGCGATTGGGTGGGAAAAGTGAGGGGGCAAAAAAATTTATAGACATCTAAAAGAGCCGGAAGTATAGGGAGTAGACAGTAAAATTTAAAATTTTAGTTAAAAATTTAACTAGTTTTTCCGAAAACTGTGGCCTTTTCATAATTCCTAGTTTTAGGCAGATAAAATGAAATAAAAATTTAAATTTTCCCTAAAAAAAGTAGAGGGCCGACTGCCCTCCCCCCGACTCGCCGCCACTGTTTTGTTGTTAAAATGCGATTTTCCGTTTTTTAACCGCTTAACTTAACAGCCCGAGAATACTCGTGCATCGAATTATCGAAATTTTAGTCTTATAAACTAAAATGGAATCATTTATTAGCTTTATAATTTGACACAAAAAATATGTAGGATCCATAAACATCTTAAGTATCCTATGCCTTCTTAGATGAATGAAAACGACAGCCCCTTTCCAAAACAGGAGGGGTCATCTTATTAGATAGCAAAGAAAACTATTCAGTTAAGTGGTTAAATAAAGCATTTGAGATTCAAGTTTTTATGCAACACAAAACAATGCGTGAAGCATTCTTTTTTCTTCCAATAATAATAAGACTGGATTGCTTTTAACCCCTTCTTTGTCGGCGTCGCACGTCATGCGACGAAGAGAAAAATTCCATCCTCAAAAGTGAATTCGTCGCTACTTACACGTCTCGTTATATTCCTCGATTACTTTTCGTATTTCTGAATATTGCTAAGAAATGGCGCAAATAATCCTACTTTCTTCATGTTTCCGCGGTAAGATTTTCCTCCTTGAATGGAAAACATGATCATTTTGTCGGAGATTCGAAAAAAAAAATCCGACAAAGAAGGGGTTACTGAATATAACAGTTCGATAATGCATTTTAAACTTGGTTTATGTTCTGAGGGGGCTCTTTTGAATTTCTGGTTTATAAAGAAAATTACTGTTAAAATACTGAGTTTCTTAACAGAAATTCTATGAAATTTGTATCTTTTTTTTCTGGACCAATTTCTTGTTTCCTCCGCGTTTAGAAAATATTTTAGGAAAGAAGAGGAAATCGAATACGCATATTGCATCTTTTTTATCTGGCATGTAAGAAGATTGATCAAGCGCAAGTGGATGTTCATAGTTCCCCCCCATCCTTAGACGTCACGTGATATATGTCCACCCCTTGATGGATCAGGTACAGAGAAGGGGTCCTCTCGAGACACACAAGGGATCCCAACCACTCTGCCTCCTCACTCCGAAATGACGGATGAAAGACCCGTTGTGAAAGATGATGTCTGCATCGCATAAAATAGTTAAAAAGATCTTCCCTCGCTTAGCGGGAAAACTCGAGAGCAGATCGCCATATCAAAACTTTCCTTTTTACTTGGTAGGATGTGAAGAAGTTTTGTCAGTTTATTTATTTATTATTATTAAAATGCACTGTATTTCTTGACATTTTTATTTAGGGATGAATTTGAATAAAGGAAACTGTTTTATTACATGCTTTTATTTAACTTGGTTTGTTTCATATTTATAAAGATGGAATTTTGTAATCGATTTTCACTTACTTCATGATGTGCTCGAGTTTTCAAATTCAATACTTGTGTGTTCGCGATGAAAACACAATGTTTTAATATATTCAGAACTTAATTATTAATTAATAGCTTGGTTTTAATTAGTTTTAGTTCAATACGAACCATCTGGCAATGAATTTGAGAAAAATTGGCTACAAGTTTCCATAATAATTATATCGTTGAATTACAAATATATTTAACGCTAAAGAGGACAAAATAATAAAAATTAAAATTCAGTTTTTAAAAAGCATACTTTAATTAGTGTATGCAAATGAAGAAAATAATTTTTTGTGACAAAAATCTGGAGATCAAAGCAAAAATCGTAAAAGCATGAGGCGCTGAAAACAATCTGATAAGGAAAGTAAGCCACAAAGTATATCAAAAGAAAGAAAAATCTTGAACATTCACTAGAAATTAAAATATAACAAAAATATGCTTACGCACTATTATTTGTATTTCATTGAAATACATCTACAAGAAATAATGCTTTTAATAATTCATAAAACTAAGTGTAAACCTGTATAAATATCAAAAGTTTTCTCATATTTTATATAAATAGTTAATTTTTTAGTATTTCTAGCTTAATTTTATTTGTATTTGACATGCAGAACCTCTACTTAACTGTTAATCTATATACACATTTAAATATTAATCAGATATAGAACAATTGTAGCTTCCTTTCTGTCGTAAATCAAACATTTTACCATAGCTTTTTAACTAGGATCTAATTCATAATTGTGTCATCAACTTCCAGGTACGGACTCTTAGCCAAGACGTGCATTTGACCGACATGTGCTTCGGGGTCTGCCAGTAATACTTAGCTTACTTGTATTATTCCGTGACCTTATAATTAAACCTATATTAAGTATTTAAACACATCTACTATTATGATTATATTATTAATAATTATAACGTTAATAGCGTAATTATAGTATGAGAACGGCGAATGAATGTAATAACTAATAATTATATTCATCTGTTCGGTGCTTAATCATATGCAAATCGTTTACTTCAGCTAGATTGTTACATTTTGAAGCTCCATGGGGATTATTTTTGAAATTAACCTCGAAGTTTTGAATCGTGGTCAGGTGACGATGGCGGCACCTGAATCGACACCTTGGAAATTCCATGTCACACCAGTGTGAGAATGTTTGATCTACAACGGCAGATTTCGAGTGCATCAGATCCACATACACGGCGGATCTTCAGTCGATTTGGGTCGAACATGTGATCCTCCGACCCGAAAGCTGTGACTCTACCACCAGGTTATCTTGGTTCCACATGCAAACAGAGAATTGCGTGTG
>BGPR01000483.1:12248-41348 GCA_013235015.1 Araneus ventricosus
TTAATTTTATAAATATTTGCCTGATGGGGTTGAAAACATCCGAGGAGGTTGGTAATTATTAAATAATAATTATAGTATAATAATTAAAGCTAAATTTACAAATTTTACTCATTTATGTATGTACGTGTCGACTATAGGATATTTTGTAGAAACAGAAGTGTCGGACAAAGTATCTTGTTAGTCGAGTGGCTGTGTGTTAATTGTCATGGACCCGTCAGTCTGAACGAAATAATTCAACTTTTTCCCTTCCTCAGTTAAACACTATATACATACAATAGAAGTAAAATTACATAATAATTTTTAAACAGTTTTTGTAAGTATATTTAAAGGTGGTAACTCCAAAAGGAGTTATTTTAATCATAAATTATACTTTTAAAACATTTAACTCCATCATTTTTACCTATTTTGGCCAGGGCTGGATTTTCCATAGAGCCAACCGAAGCCCTGGAATTGTGCGCAGCAATCATAGTTTATACTGAAGAAATAACAACCAAATATTTACAAAATTTTCAAAATGATTCTGTAAAGGTCATATAAAATGCTGTTTTTTAAATTTATATACGTATGCATTAAGTAATGTGAGCGGTAACTTTTGCTTCTCTACATTGCCCTCTCTACAGCTTGAGCTGTTTTGCTCAATCATAGGCAGAAATTATTTGCTACGTTTCTCTCACTTAATTTACGTAAACCATGGGAAAAGGAAAATTCCAGATTTTTCTCAACAACAGTAATTACAGGTGAATGATTGCACTCATACTGCTTGACTTCTACATATTTACTGATGGCAGGTACGTAAAATATATCGTTTAGTTTGTTCAGGTATGTGTGTGCCTGAAAGCTGTAAACAGAGAAACTGTGAAAAGTGTTCGCCAAATAATACGAGGTGAGTGGAATTTGCATTATAAACTAAAACGTAAACAAATTATGACTTGTTTATGCAACATCATTTAATAAGGTTTAATGTAAATTCGACACAAAATGCAAAATATATTTATTATCTATCGGTGTTGTTCCTATCTATCATGTATTAAACTGAATAAATAAAATACTAATAAAGGGAATTAAAATTGTGGAGGAGTTTTAAAAAAAGGAGTTTGCCTTGTTATATATTCAATCCGTATTAAACTGAAAAATTCTAAAACAACTATTTGAGCTGGTTTAGGGGAATTAGGTGGCTCTGTTTAGGCTGTAAATCCGACCATGATTTTGGCAGCGAAAATGTGTGAAAAATATGTCTAGCCACATTCCGTTATCTGTTTGCTTCAGCTGAGGAAAAAGCTGTGTTGTTTTTAAGGCTCCATTTGGACGAAGGGGCTGCGCTGTTTAATAGAGGATAGTCTGCCCTATAAAAGTGTGCTGTCAGTTTTAAGTTGGCACGCTCCACTGCCAACAAAGGCAACAGGTAACGGTTTCGGAGCGTGGGAGGGATAGTAAGGGGGATGCGTAAACCCCTGGGCAGCAAGGGGAAGCAGCTGTTTCTTTTCGATAAAAGGGTGTTTTCGATCGGGGCAGACGAAACATCACCGGTCACCTAACAGCAGTCCTCCCCCACTTTCTTGGGTTATGGCGGGGTCGTAAAGTGGAGTTCAAAAGGCGACGAAATGGAGGCTACGAATGAAAGTGAAAACTGCGACTGCTGAGAATATTTGATACAAAAAAAGATTTAAGAAAATAGTGAATTGTCTTTCCCCCCATTACTGATTAAAAGAAAATTTGTTTAGTTTATTAATTACAGCATTAACACACACTGGTTTCCATAAATCTAAGAAAATTAACAAATGTAGCAATAATTCAAAAGGCCCTTCGTTGTTTTCAGTGACAGAGATATGCAACATATAGTAAGGCATAAAACAGAATGAAAGTAATTTACCAGGCAATTATTTGTTTTATAAATCAGCAAAAGTAGGAAACTGACATATTTGATGTGTTTATTTAGTGTAGAAAAAGCATCTTTGGAATGGAATATAATCTTAATAGAACATATAGCGACGTGGAAAGATGTCGATTAAGCGGTCCATGAGGTCAGTAGGAAGCGAAAATATTTACTCTTGTAAAGTTGCTCTAAGTGTGGCTAAACTCTGAGGACGTATATTGAGAGAAGAAAACGTCATCCAAGTGCACCCATTCATCTAAAATCCTCGATCGGATTCAGGGGCGAAGATCGAGCTATTGCACTCCATGCGCCAAATTGTTTACAACTGGAGGTAATCTTTTACTATGAAAACCCTTTGTGGTCTACATCTGTCATCTCATAGGATCAGATTATCACCTATTACATGTATATTTACATCAAGCATGCACATAATTAACATAGGTATGAAAAATGCACAAAATGAATAAAGCATCTAGTGTGCACATAATGAGCATAGATGTATGCACACATAAACATCAAGCATGCTATTTCTGTATGCTTCAGAAATCAGGGTTCTACATGGGAAGAGGTGGAGGGCTTATGTCAACCCAGAGAGATACCCAGATATTGCAGCCTAAGTATGAATCTCTTCCACAGATTTTCGAAGAGTGCTAACGGATTCCAGGTTCTCTTCAAACCTATTCTTTGCAAGCTAACCTTGGTACCGTCCATGAAAGAGCACTCCTTCATGATATGCACTCCAGTGAACATGTTAATGTACCTAATGCAAACGCTCCATACTGTGCCCTGATATGAGCGGCACATAAATCCCTTCTCTCTAACAAATCATATTTATAAAGCCTTCTGCACACAGCAAGCAGCCTTTGACACTATCCTACCGACATCTGCAGTAAGACAAGATCCAAATTTGGTTCGGGTTGAGTTTTTAGCTATCCGTGGGCATAACTATAAATATCTGTCACTAAGATTGGTGTGCTGGGCGTCCTTGGCTAAACTTTCTGGCTGACGATTTGGTGTTGTAGAAATGTTAGAATTTGTTGTCAAATCCTATGAACAACAAAAGCTATCATATTTAACCAACAGGCCACCTGGTCTGATTTTAAACTGCTTCTTATTTGCTTGCCATCGAATTTCACAAATGATGCCTCGATGTCCTTGTAAGGAATTTGCAGTTTCAGATTTTTTAAATCACGATCGGATCGAAGTCAACAGGCTTACTGTTGCACTTCATGCTACTTGTTGGTAATGCATTCCAATTGCAGAGACACTATTTTGTATATTTCAAGTTTATTCAGCTCCTACTGTTTAACAACATATTCAAATTTGGTATCGATTGATTTCTTTTTGATCGATTTATTATATTTTGTGACTAATTATATTATCTTTGTAAATTTTCCGTTACTTATGAAGACTAGTGTGTTTATATTTACAAGCCATTCATTGGCATCCGAAATTTGAGAATACTTTCAGGAGAAAATGCAATCCAAATGTTCGTGGTACTTATAGAGTTCTAAAACATTATGCATCATCTCATAGTTAGGTAATACTTATTTCAAACCGAATTCTCCTTAACATCTGATCTCACCAAAATCTCTTTGTTGTGTCAGAAGATGCAAAGCTAATATTTCGAATTTTGAAAAAAAAATCAGATTTAAATAAATGTTTTAAATTCTATTTACTAACTCCTTCCAGAAACGGGGGCAAAAAATCATACTGAGGCAGGGAAACAGCAAGTCTTGCTTAAAATGTCTTACCCGTTCTAGTCTGTTTTCAGTGCTAATTATATTTTACTTTTCTGAAATAAGAAAAATAAATGCGTGAGGAATCTAAGTGTCTACTTTTAATCTTAATAAACGAGTGAAATTTTAAAATGATAACTAAGCACTCCTTTGTAAAAATGATTATTATTCAAGTACATTGATCTTTATACTGCTATGAATCATTGATTTTAAAAAATTCTTCGCAGATTTACTTATTTCTAAATGTGAAATACCTTTCAATTTCGTCTTTTAAAAGGATTTTTCATTTCCTTAAAATAATGCCTTGAATAATTGATAAAATCATTATTTCTTCAAATATCTGCATATTTCAATTAAATTTGCTAGAAATGAATTATAAATATTTTATTAAACCTTGACAAGAAAGATCAGAGATTCAGTACAGAACATTTTATGACTGGATTTTTACTCTGTTAAATGTGCGTACCCTGACATTTCAAAACTTCCATATAAAATAAATTACCATTCTAACGATGCCCGTATTTATATAAATTAGTCTGTTTATCTGTAGTTCTCTAGGACGTCACAAATGTATTTATTAGTGGCACGAATCTGGGGATTAGATCAAAAGATGGAGGATGGAAAATATGGCCCCAGGAAACCAGTGGAACCACCTTATCTTGTTTACTGCCTGAGCGCGTGCTGTTTGGGAGTAATACGTCGCGTGCGAGCTGCCATTGTTAAATGGATGAACTCTTGTCTTGACATAAACAAAACTCTCGAGTTGCTGATCGAGGACCCCATCACGATTACTTATCCTCCACCCTGCCGGTGTCTCGGCCACCCCCCTCCGATGGAAACGTCTGCCACTTCAGACACTCTCCACTCGACAGAAGTGCTGCCCATGAATTTTGTTGAATGATCACAAATAAGTCCGTTTTGTCCTTAAAAGTTGTTTTCCTCGATAGAGTCTAGAATTCAGTTTTTACCATTATATTAATTCATCATATTAGGACTGCATTATCTTATGAAACTTTATGAATTAATGTTATAGTTTATTGTATATCTTGTTAGATCATGATCATTAATATGACCTCATATTTAATACTTCTGTTGTCTTTGGAGGATATGAAAGATTCCAAAGAAAATAATCATTGAGAGTGTAAGCTTACGATATAAGAATTTAATAAATACAAAAATGAGCCATTAGTGTACCGAAATTCAGAAAATAGATTTTTATCAAAAGCATGGACGTCAAAGCTGAATCGCAGAAACATGAGATGCTGATAGAAATACTCTGAAAAAAAATGAAATTTTAATCACATTTATAATATATTTGCGTTTTTCATAAATGTTTAGGAATTTTTTTTCTTATGTGGTTTAATTTCGTTACAATATTGTTTTCAGCGTCGCACACCTTTACGATTTTGTTTTGACGTCCACATTCTGTTGTTGTGTTGTTGTTGTTTCATGTCCCCCTGGTTCAAATACTAAACCAGGTCCATGATACCATGTCGCTCTAATAAGACTACGGCAAATATTGTTTTGTACTAGTACACTAATAAAAGCGTGTTTTTATCTTATTTTATTTTCATTATTTTCTTCTTTTTAGTCTTTAATATTTTTCAAATTATCATTATCATAAATATTGTGAACACTATCTATCACAATATTTGCGATATTTTCATTATCATAAACATTGCGAAATCATAAAATCAATTTTTTCTGAAATTCACTGATGACGGCACTTAAATGCCACCAAAATGTAGTTAAAATCAATCGATTAAGTTCTGAAAATATTAAAATTATTATTCATTTAATATTTTTTAAAACTGAGAAGCATCAAAGAAATATTAAAATTATTGTTAAAATTATTATTAAATTTTATATTCTCTTCAGGCACACACAGCTGTACAAATTTTCACAACTATAATACACCAAAAATTATGACAGACATGGAAAAAGTCAAGTTAAATAAAAATATGTAAAAAATAAAAAAAAGTCACCTGATTTTGGAGGTTTAATTAGCTAACAGGAGGCAGGAAAAATTCTCCATGTTTCAAAATATAAGAATAGCTATACGTAGAACTGGCATGATTAGTTTGTAACGTTCACATGATGTTTCACTGAAATCAAAATTTAGCTATCAAAGAATATTGAATGGTATAATATTATAAAAATCGAACTCAGAGTTGTTTGATTCTCCTCAGAAATACTGTTATTTTTGTTATTTAAAAATTAATTTATAGGCCAACTTAAATGTAGAGTTATATTATTCCAAAATTATTTAATAAGTAGATCGTTACCAAATGTTGTTAACATTAGATACTGATAAATAGCAGAATACAGCAAAGTGTTGCAGTAAATGAGGACTTTTTAAACTATGAATTCCGACTCTAAATAGATTTGAGCAGGATAATTTTAGGAATGCCAAGATTTTCATAATACATGCTTTGTATGATTTTGAAAACTTATTAAACATGATATAACTATGAAACCTAAAAGTTTTCACGGCAATTAATTTTGACCTAATATGAAATTATTTTATTTCATTTGGAACTAATTAATGGTTAGTTTGTGATTTTTATTTTTATATGTAAACGTACACTTGGCGTTCAGCAAAAAATATTTTAACTGAAAAAAGATCTTGTTTGTGAAAAGTTTGATCAGCCTGTCTATAGATGATATGATGTACAGGGTGGTCATTAATTATTGGACCCATTTCAAAAATTAATTTAAAAAACTAATAATGTTACAACTACGGTTTCTTCTTTTTAAAATGAGAGCACATTTTAATGAGTTTTTTCTCAGATAGGTAGCGCTCGGTTACAGCAGCCTAGGTGGTCGTTAACTATTGGTCTTTAAACTATCTCCCATTTTTGAGAGTCATTATCTGCGAAACTATTAAAGCTAGAAGAAAAATAAAAACATGTATTTGTAGGAAATTTTACGCTCTTTAATTTGTTAAATCAATATTAATCCGAAAACTGACTAGTTTTCGAGATATTAAAAAAACAAAAAAGGAAACCAGAAAACGAGCATCGACTTCTGCTGATCGGGAGCCATTGCATATGGAAATCTCTCGCCGTAGCAAATTTAGAACGCCGTATTGGTATGCGACCTATCTAAAAAAATTTCTTTATTTGCTCTCTCATTTAAAATAAAAACGCAGTTGTGACATTATTAGTTTATTATTATTATTTTTTGTAATTGGTCCAATAATTTATGACCACCCGGTATATCTTTCAATTGTGGAGAACTGTATTCTGACATCAGCTGTGTTCCGAAACTCCACTGAGTTCAAAGTAAAATGAATCATTGTAAGTTTTGTTTTAAGTATCTCTGTGGATTGGAATTGACTCAGTGAAATGATTAGGACTTTTTATCAGTTTCAAATAATAATTTGAACAACAAATGATTAAAGCTATTACAGTGAAATCGCTTTAGTACATCGCTCGTTAGTTCACCGTTCTTGCTAGTTTGTCGTTTTGCCTTCATCCCAATTCACTCCTACAGATTTCAATGAAAAAAACTGTATAAAGTGCTTCTCTCAAACCGTAGGAGAAAATTTCTTAAGGATATTTATTCACGTCACAGCTGTTCAATTAGAATTCAAAATCAAATTTCTCGATTATGGAAGTTAACAGATTTTTTTTCGAAACCAAATTAAAATTTAAATATTTCCTTACTAACTGCCCTAGAAAGAAAGAAAAACTTCAAAGACTGCTTCAAAAAGGATAATAATCTAAACTTCTTTCAATTATAACAGCATTTTCGAAAAATCCAATAATGAGTATTACATGCTTTACATGTTCTGGGATAAAAATTTTTCTGCTCTATATATACGGTTATTCAAGAAAGGTTACTCCAGAAAAATTGCATTATATATGAACTATATATGAATTGCATAAATATATGAACACTTGTTGTACAATTATTTTTTTAAAAAAGTTGCAGTTTTGAATATTTCAATGTCTTTTATAATAAGCATAAAGATCTACTAAATGATAGCTAAAGTAAGAAGTCTGTCGCATTTTTAACCAATATTAGATAGTTCTTCGTTTTGCAATAGTCCCTTGTTCGACGCATTAAAAAGATTTACTGTATGCTAAGTTTTATTTCGATGGTTTCTGTCAAAGCGTTATCCAATTGTGTTTTGTATAATCCATTGAGGAGCAGAATATTGCAGGGCACTTTTAACAGCCCATGTCTGCAATCCTCCATATCTCTTCGAATCGCCCCTTCTTTTGTTGGGCCCATTCGATGCGAAACATGTTGGTCTGCAATGTCTCATGCGCCCCGTCCTTATCTGTTTGGTCCTTATTAGAATCAGATCGTGTTCTCCCTGCCGACCGCCATTGTCTCGTCCCTCGGCCGCAAGCAGGTTGCCCTGTTTACATTTATTTGTTTGTGTTTACGGGGCTCACTCCTTCTCCACCCCCGTCAACATCTGCCGCCGATTTCTGCATTTCATACCGAACAGTTATCCATCTCCCTCGACCACCGTACTCCTCTCCTCCGGATCTTCTGTCAATTCAGCAAACGATTTTTTCCCCGTCATTCAACATAAGTATCGTTTTGATGTGAAGAATGTGCTTAGCTTCGATAATATGAATAAGAAATTATTTAGAACAGATTTTTGATATCAGAGGCATTTTACTCCAGATTTGGGGGAGACTGTTTGATTAAAAAATAGCAGAAAAATTAAATTTTACATCAAGTAACGATACAAATGTAAATGAAACAAAAAATACATTAATTAGAGCAGAATTATTAAATAATAAGTAATAACGATAATAATTAATTAATGGAGAATAAATTAAATCAGAGGATCGTTTAAACCAAATTTAAAATATTTTTACTTAAGCGAAAAAGCATCTTTAAAGCTCAATAAAAATGCTAAGGTTTTTTAAATGACAAATGCATTACAAACTCGAAATTTTAATGAATCTCCACGTTTTAGATCTCCTTGCATCCGAATAAACCCTTTTTGGAATTATGTCTGTCTTTCTCTGTCTGTGAGCACAATTCAAAAACTGAACGCGTTAGTTAAATAAAATTTGGTTTGTGATCTTTACACAAAAATTGTAGATCCGCATAAAATCTTGGACGAAATACGTCGGAGAAAATCTGTCTCTGTCCTTCTATTTTGCAAGTGAACTCGACATCTCAAAAACGGAACAAGCTAGATAGATGATATTTTGCAACTGATTTTGTTACGAAAATTTAGATCTGTATCAAATTTTGAGCCAAATCTGTTGGCTGGTTGATTGTCTGTTGATCTGTCTATTCATGCTTATTTCAAGGCGGTAACTCAAAAACAGTACACGCCAGATGGGTGTATTTTAGATTTTGATATTTACATCAAAATTGTAAATCTGTATCTGCTTTTAGGCTGAATCTGTCAAAGGGTAGACAGTCTGTTTGTTCATCTGACCATGGGTATGTGAACAAGATAATTAAAAACACAACAAGCAAGGTTGGTGAAATTCGGTAACTATGAGGGCTATTCAGAAAGTAACTTACGTTTTAGAAGAAATAAAAAAACCCAGATGAAAGGAAACATTTTTTATTACTTACATTTGAGAGGTACATTGTTCAGCTATTTTTCAACATAATCTCCGTATAAATTAAGACACTTATCATAACGGTACACAAGTTTGTTAATTTCATCGTCATAAAATTTTGCCGCCTTAGACTTCAACCATGCACGGACGCCTGCATGCAGTTCTTTGTCATCGTCCAAACGCTGTGTTGCGATCCAGGTCTTCATGTGTGGAAACAAGTGAAAATCGCTCAGGGCAAGATCGGGACTGTACGGTGGATAACCAAACAGCTCCCATCTGAAACCACCCAAGAGCTTTCGAGTTCGAATCTCTGTGTGGGAACGTGCGAAACATTTTCAAATTCTATGATGATGGAATTAACAAGCTGGTGTATCGTTATGATAAGTGTCTTAATTATTCGGAGATTATGTTGAAAAATAGTTGAACAATGTGCCTTTCAAATGTAAGTAATAAAAAATGTTCCCTTTCATTTGGGTTTTTTTTTTAAATTCTAAAACGTAAATTACTTTCTGAATAGTCCTCGTATATACGAATATTTAGTGTTACTGTATGTTCGGATTTCTTCCGGACAATCCGGATTTCAATATCACGTCCGAAGTAGTGTCAAATTTTTAAAATGTCAGGATTTACGCCATTCTAAGTGGAGAGAGAAAAATTTGATTTTAATTGTCGTATTGAACATTTTTTATTTATCTTAAATTTGATTCTTAGATCTTAAAAAATGATGGACTTATCCCAAAGTCAAATAAATGATAATAATAAAAGTCTTGCGCTTTGTGTTTTAGAAATAACCCACTGTTCATCCAGGCCATTCCTTATGGATGCTGAGTCAACATGAGGTCATTTCTACCATGAAAATAATTATTAACTGTAAAATTTTGAATACTTGAAATATGAACAAGACGAATTTAAGAGAGAAGTAATAATCTAAAACTTTTAAGGAGTCTATCCTCCTACACAAAATAAACTATCATAAAATAAATATCAGTTCATTTAAATGATTTATTTTCTACATAGACACACATTCCATGATTTTCTTGGAAGGTTAATTTTAATATAAACTTGAGGCATTTAGGAAGAAATTAAAAAAAATCAAAGCAAAAGCCATTCATAGTTACACTTGATTTATTTTCCAGATTACCAATAACATGATCACTTCGTTTAAACTTTTACATCTCAGACCATGACATAAAACAAAATATTGTCAACCTAAATTGAAGTTTACGGAAGAAAATAAATGATCATAATTACAGCAATATCATTCACTTGTAATTCTTCTTGATTAAGGTAACATAATTGTTTCAATAAAATTCAATGTCATTTTCCATGTCATAAAACAAAGCAAATGAATTTCCATACACATGCATTTAAGAAAAATTTCATTTCACCATCATACTAAGTATCATAACATCATACCAAGTAAATACATATACAAAAACAGACAATACTAAAGAAAAAACTAGATCATTTTGGCATGAATTACATCTCCCGCTTATATATTTTCAAGACACAACTTCTGTTCCCCGGCAATAAAATCTCGTATTAAGAACCCAGTTTCAGCTAACGTTAATATAAGTTTCAAAACGAAATATTTAGGATAATTCATCTTACTTGAGGACTGAACCACTGTTTGTCGCGGACTAATTTGATGGATTGATAAATTGCGATTCTTATCATCACTGACACAAATCAATGCATTGAATCATCAAAGCTATGAATTTCTTTTCCCAAAAACATAAGCGCCAGATTTCCAAACTCGAAATGTGAACCCGGTTTTCTTTAGGATTCACTCATACGCTCATCCGATAATTAATATCAACACTTTCCACACAGGTTCAGACAATTTTGAAATAACCGAACATCTTTGCGATTATATCCTCACGGTGCTGGCCGTGGGAAGCCCCGAAGGCCCCCGGTAGAAAATTACCTCCCACCTTGTCTTACATCCTCATGACCTCGTCTATCTATCCGCTTCCAATCTGCCCAGCAACCCAAAAAATCTCTTTTCGAAGTCCCCAACTAAATGACCATTGGTCAAAAAAACACAGCCGGGACTTTACCCTTCGAGAAAATTCTCCCAGCCTCCAACAGAAAATGCAAAAGGGGTCAAAGACCCTGACGCAAATTCGGAAAGAAACTCAGAATGGGAAAGGTCTACTTTCTGTAAGCTTTCCGTCCGGAGATAAAAAAAAATGGCGAAGAGAAGGAATATATTTTTCCCAACACTACATAATTAGGAAAATCTGATGTATTCGGAAAAGGTGACGTCATTCTGTCATAGAAAGAAAATTCTTTGTTTACACTGTTTACATGCATTGTTGATGAGAAAGTGGATAAAGTGGACGACCATAAACCACTGTTCCAGAATTTTAAATCCTTCGAAAAATGCTCTTTTGCAAAGGACAAGCTCTTTGCAATGTTTTGTTTGCAAGGTTTGCAATAATGGTTGGCCTTTTTCTTTGCATACAGCTGATCAAGCCCGACTTCTTGGTTCTACGTCGAACTGTTAGAGCTGACACACTTAATTTCAAGTCGTCCACGATCTCTCTTTTCTATAAACCGTTTGTTTTTTGCACCAATCTTACAATCATAGCGTCTTCTCTTGCACTTGTTTTCGGTTTTCTGCCTCGCCCTCTCTTGGTTTCGATTCTATGTTCTCATACTTCTTGCACAAATAGTACATACCGACTTCAACAATTTATTCTTTTTTTTCTAGGTTTTCATATGATATCCCTTCCTTTCGATCTTCAATAATGCGGTGGAGAAGTACAACAGAAATCTCTAAATTCTTGAGCATTATTGTAGGCTTCACTGCTTCACAATCAAAAAATAAGTTATTGATTGTAGTTGAACTGTTAGAGCTGACACACTTAATTTCAAGTCGTCCACGATCTCTCTTTTCTATAAACCGTTTGTTTTTTGCACCAATCTTACAATCATAGCGTCTTCTCTTGCACTTGTTTTCGGTTTTCTGACTCGCCCTCTCTTGGTTTCGATTCTATGTTCTCATACTTCTTGCACAAATAGTACATACCCCGACTTCAACAATTTATTCTTTTTTTCTAGGTTTTCATATGATATCTCTTCCTTTCAATCTTCAATGATGCGGTGGAGAAGTTCAACAGAAATCTCTAAATTCTTGAGCATTACTGTAGGCTTCACTGCTTCACAGGCTTAAAAGTTTCCAAAATTAAAGCAAATTCCATTCGTACTCTCTTAAATATAGCCTTCGTCATCAGCCGTTTGAGTAAATATGAACAGCTGAAATATACTGTTTTAAAAAATAATCTTTTATAATAAATGGAGGTATTTTAAGAAATTATTAAAACTTATATGTATTTGTGGAAGATGAAATAAGTTACCAGAAAATCAAAACAAAATAGCAAACTATCAAGTTTTTAAAACATTATAAGCAAAACATGAAATTGTAATAGTCCGTTCTAACAATTATGAACAGCACTGTATTTCAGCTGAAAAACATTTAGAATTAATTCGCATACAAAATAAATAAAGAGAATGGATTTTTATTTCCATTCGCTGTACAAATCGCGACTTTAGTATTACAAGGAAATAACTCTGAATAATGGCATCATTTTAACGCACTAAAAATATTTAAGATTTTTTAAAAATTTATCTCAAATCATTACCAAAAACATCGCTCTCTACAAATGGAAAAAAAAATCTTTCCAAACTTAACATAAGGTAGTGCTTAGTGGCGCGAAAGGTTCTTCCTGGATTAATAATACGGTATTTTTTTCTTCCCTTTCTCCCTCCTTTTCTTCTTCCTTGGCTGGGTTCCTGGGAACGTGCTCTTTCTTATTTGCCTTCCATCTGCAACCAGATCATTTTGATTGTGATCGAAAAGGGGAAGTTTTGAATGGCATTAAGGAAAGATTTAGAAAAGTTTCTATAACTTTTTCTAAAAGTAGGGAAGAAATTTGTTTGAATTCTCAACCGCACACTTCCTACATAATAGAAGATTGATAGTATGTGAGAGATAAACTTCCTAAAAGAGGAGTCCATAATTTCGATTAATTTGTTAATGTCATTTCTTTAAAAGTACTGCCAATTGTTAACTTTAATTAAAAAGAAAATTTTGGCAGTCATTAAATCCTTCTCCAATGGAACCCCAAGCAGGATAAAGTACGGTTCACTAGAGTATTAATTTGATAGCGGAGTCACATATTTATGAATTTCCGAAATGGGCATTTTTTTCCTTATTTACAATTCCAATTCGGTATACTGAAAAAATTATTAAAGATTAAAAATACTAGATTTAAATGGGCAAAAAAAAGACAGTTAAACGACTGTACTTAGCTTAAAAATAATTTATCATAAAAAGGATTTTAGCCTTTACAGTTTAGAGGCCTCTATAGAAAAATAATCTTTTATGAAATTTTTTAAGATTTAAAGTATATACTTACTTTTATTTATTCGTATCTCGATTCCATCAAAAATCCACCGACACCAGCAAAATCTTTGAAGACGCAAATCGTTTGATGATAGAATGATGTGGATGTTGGAACAGTGCGCATTAAAAAGTCATAGCTATCTAGTCATGGTTCATGACTGCTGAGACAATAGAACGAGGACAAAGACGAGAACTCAAACCTGCCAGCTAACGAATGTATAATAGTAATAGTATGAAAAATGTCTGCGCACAAACTTAACCTTATATTTCTTTTTATATCAGCTCTTCTCTATTTTATAATAATAATAATGGATGATGGGTGTCTATTTTTTAGCACGCTGAATTACCTGAACCGAACTGAAGCTCCTAAATTAAAGCAAGAGGAAAAATACATTTCTTTCGCATTCGAAATACACAAAAAAAAAAGTTCTGCAATCGTCAAAAAATTCGACCTCCAGATTTCATGAATCTTCAAATTTCTGTCCTAGCTTGGTCCGAATAAACCCTTTTTCGAGTTATGTCTGTGTACCTGTCTAGCTGTCCGTCTGTATATATGTGAACATGATAACTCAAACAAGCAACGAGCTAGACGAATGAAATTCGGAATGCGAAATTGACTCCGAAATTGTAAATCTTAACAAAACAACCAAGGTTGTTCTCCTCTCGACTTTCTCCTATACTTCCGCATAAATAAATCACTTATATCAATTAAGCCGTTGAAAATGTTTAAGTCTATGTAAACAGATAAAAAAATGGCATTAAGCGTAAAAACACCATATAATAGGAAGAAAGATAAAATAAGAAACATACAAAGCTGTTGATATCTTCTTTTTTTCAATACTGGGATGTTTCGGGGTCACATAAGATACTTGAAAATTCCTTTTGTTAATTTTTCTTGACTATTGTCTGTATCTCCTGCAGAAAAGTATTCCAGTTATTTTTTTATTTTGAATCCACGCAGATGAGTGACGCCTTGATAAAGTTCGTCTGGTGGATTCTTTGAAATTATTCATACTTGTTCAATCTTAAAATTTCTTAAGAATTTCCTTCATTTTATTTTTTTTGTTTTTGTTTTTTTTAAAAGTCTATGTGTTGTATAAGCAAACATTCTCAAGTGGCATCCATAAAAATTCTTTAAGAATATAAAAAATAATCTTTTGCACTGACGTCTTGCTACTGTTGTTTTCAATTTCGTAATTTTGAAGTTTTCCGGCAATAACTTCGGCCTATTTTGAAGTTACACTATATCTATTTTGGGACGGACCTCAAAATTTTGGACTGATCAAATGACGTAGCATTGGTGAAGTACTGAAACCAAAGTACTAGTTAACCCTTAAAGGTAACACTGGCAACATATCCAGTTTTGTCTTCTAAAATCTTGAGAATAAGACTAAAGGTCTAATACCTGTTGTTGCCAATAGCATACATACTGAAATTTTTATTAAATCAATCTACAACATATAGATGCTGATAAAAAAAAATTGGTGTTTTTCTCTTGAGACTGCAACTTTTTAGCTTTGCTTTTACGCTTGAGAATACCATATTTTATGCTACGATGTTGAAGGAAATTCCTTATCCGTGTAATTATTTATTAGAATTCATCTGTGTTTGACATTGTAGAATTTTATCAAGGAATTTTTTTTTGAAATAGAGCTCGAGCAGTTGGTAACAAATTGTATTTTAGACATAAACCATACTTAAAACAAAATAGGATTTTTTTAAAGTATTTTCCCCATGTCTTATTTAAGAATTGAAAGTCAAAAAACATTTTAAAATCAATTTTTAAAAAAATCGGGCTTTTGAGGGTTAAGTATAAGATAAAATAAATAAAGCTGTACAAGTTTATTGTACGTTTTTTTAACCTAATTTTTTGTATTATTAAATACCACCAGTTTCATCATATAGTAAATCGGAAATCTTATGGTTGATCAAGGCTAAATGAAAAAGAAAAGAAAGCTCAGCAAAAGCCAAATTCGAGCCCAATACCTATCCGCTTGGATTGGATTAGGTTCAGCTAATGATTTATTCTTGTATCTGGATAAAGCCGTAGAAGAAGATGAAATATTTTATATTTTTATTCATCAATTCATTTAAAATATTTTATACACATATATTTTAGACATTGCAGGTTTTCAAAATTCGATGATTTTAACAAGTTTAGAACATACTTATTCTCTTTTTATTTTCGTATTCTTATGGTAAAATAAGAATATGAAAATAGGTATATGCAAAATACTTCAAAATAGTTTTACTGCAAAAATTACAACAGTGTGAGATTACCACAAAGCTTCATTGCAAAAATTTTAAACAACCATATGGAATTTATTGAATCCTTTAGTATGTGTAACACTATAATGGATCTCGAATTTCAGAGATTATTCAACTGAAATGAACATTAGCAGAAACAGCTAATAGGCTGGTCATCAGAGGTGACTTGCGTTTAATAAAAAATATGTGATAATACAAAAACACACGAAATAAGATCCGAGGAAAGATTTCGATTGTAGAGTAGCACAGAATTTTGTTCCTACTGATTAGTTTCGGAGCACAGACCACAGGTGTGATCAATACTTTCAATAATCGGTATAGCTTTCTTCCCTTCGGAAGAAGAGGAAAAAGTGTGCGCATTAACTTTTGTAGAGGACATTCTTTCAGGGAAGGTATCGTTATGGTCGCTATGGAAACGAGAGGATGAAATAACAGGAGGGTAGGGTTTCCTCGCAGAACAACAATCGATGACCGTTTGTAAAGAGAGATATTTTCGGACCTTTCCAGCTGAAGATGTGAGAATTTCGACTCTCCCGAGACAAAGCAGTGTTGGAAGCTGTCCAGACGGAAAGCTTCAACGAAGGAAGATTACCCACAAATTAGCAGTTAAAATATGACAGTTTGTTTTATAAAACGAATTCAAACTCTGATGCGATTATGGTATCCTTAAATGAACGTAAAATTTTAGAATGAATTCGAAACTCTCGAAAAAAAGTAAAACAAGACTAATAGGTAAAATACATTTGAAATATTGTCACTTCATGCTCACATGAATGCGCGTTAGACAATATGATTTTGACATATGTTTTGCATCTTTTATTTTCTGTTTGTAGTATTACGTCACAGCACAAAATAAGACAACATTAGTCATAGGCGTATTAAATTAAGTCATGTTATGTGACTTCGCATGAACTGAAGTCAAGATATAATTGAGGCACTTCGTTCGAAATGCAATGGAGTCAATCCACGTTACATCGCATCACAAGAGAAAGATAATTCTGCATGTCAACTAAGCACTTACAACACGTTGGACACCTCAATGGAGTCGAAATTTAAAGCGGCGCATATGCAGAGGCGTAGCCGCCCAGGGAAAATAGGATTTGTTTTTACCCCAGTCGGCATCCGTGGCTTAGCAAGTGTAAATTCAGCTCGGGGTATGATATGATTTTTATGCATCCTCATCATATTTTGCTTTAAAAATGGCCTAAACTCAGTAATGTTTAGACTCCATGGCGCCCCTTAAAACTGGTGCCCGGGGCTTCTGTACCCCCTTCTCCCCCCGATCGCCACGCCACTGGGCATATTATGTGTATGATGAGAGTATGAATCAATTCCATTGGGATGAGAACTTACCTGTTCTCAACACTTTTCAAGTTTTAGACGACATTAAAGCCAGCGGTCAGGAAAACCCAGGTAACATGGAAACATAAATGATCCTAGTATACAAACACATACCTGAAACAATGAAATAAAGGAGCTTGACAACAAATAACAGGTTCCTGAAAAAAATATTTTTAAGGGGATTTTTTTTGCATTATTATAAAAATACTTCATTGTTTCTTGATAGAGTTTGACGCATTAAAATGTTACTGAGTTAATGTGAAAAGAAAGTTTCATTTTGAGACGCGCAAGGAGTCAATATCGTATTTCTTAAAATGGTTTCAATAATTTTAAAGATACAATTTTAGTTTTGAAAGAGACAATATTCTTAAGGAGACTTTATTTGGAAAAACGGAAGCGTACTTTACCAAATTTGCTGTTTTTGAAACAAACATTACGGATGATGTGCAGATGCATTATTAAAGTGCATTCAAAACCACTTACTAACTTTGTGCATGAATTGGGAACAAGGAAGTTCTATAAAATATGATACTATACCTGCTCATTATTCAAGTGCAAGTTTTATTAACAAAATATAAATTTTAATCTTTTAGTTTTAAAGGAATTACAAAACTGTTTTGCTGATTATATTTGACATAGTCTGGGCATTTAAGGATTCAAAAGAAAAACCAAATCGTAAATTCAAATAAAGGTATTGTACTGTAAGTAAGCTCATACTTCTGCTGAAATATTTAATAAATAATGCACAAGACACGACCCATTTCGGAGAGTCAGAAGTCTCCAGTAATAATTACGAATAACGTCACGTTTTGTAGCTACAGTAAAGCTTCTTCATTCATCTTCACTAATGAATTCAGCATCAACAGTTGAAAAATTCTTCATATAACTATTATTTATTAAAATACCATTGCATATCAAAAACATAAAGTCATATAGAAAGCGTCGGTAAATAATACATACGGAAGTTTATAGAAAAATGAAATACACATTTCATAAACAACACTGAATAATTTACAGCGATTTTTTTATGTTACTACCTATAATTTAAAAATCAATGTATGATTTAAAAATCAGTCTATAATTTAAAAATCTGCTTATAATTAAAAAATTAGTCTCTATTTAATGTGTTTTCCCTAAAAAAATAGATAAATAACATTTCCTTTTCTAATCAAATGAATTTTATTGTAAGTTAAGCAATTAGTAGAACGGAAGAGAAATACATTCAAATTTTTTAAACGCTCGTAGTCAATGAAGAGAATCTCTACTAATAATAAAGGAGAATGTATGTGTGTGTCTGTGTGTGTCTGTGTGTTGGTCCTCTAAAGGGCAGACCTCGGGACTTAGAGCTACGAAATTTGGTACAAACATACTTTGGATGGTGGGAATGTGCACACCTCGGAGCCCTTTTTTAGCATTTTTTCTTAAAAACTTTCGAACAGATTACAGCACAAAAATCATTTTTACGCCATATGAAAGTGCAAAAAATTACCTTTTCAATAATATCAATTAAGTTGCCGTACATGCCGTCTTTATGGAATCTGTAAATCAAGCTGTCTGAGATATTACGTGTATTAAGAAATATATCCAGTAAGGTGAATTATCATGGCTGCTATGTTTTCATTCTTTTTTCAGCATGTTTTAATTCAGCTAACGTGCCGCTGGTCATGAAATGTGCTGCGCCATTTTAATGTTGAAATCGAATGCATATTTTGCAAGACAAATAAGAAAGTGAAGATGGCGCCGGCAATATGCAATTATATTTTACATGGCCAGATCACTTATTTGACTACAGTAGGGACATTTATGTAGACAATGTACAGAACAGGTACAAGGTCATGCACTACCATAATATGAAGTTTAAAATTACGTTGCTAAAGCAGCCATGAATATAAAAGGATATAAGATTTAATTGAAATCATATTCCCGGCGAACAAGCTGGTCGTCAAAGGAGGCTAATATTGAATAAACGGAAAATCTATCACATAGCATTATAATAGACGAATTACAGTCTCCCCTGAGTAGTGTTGCTAAACAAAAAGCGATTAATTCTGCGCTCTGGCAGAAGATAACATCACGATGCACAAATTTATCAAGGCCTTTTATTCTTTTTATCCTGTGGATTTGTAAAGTTTGTGCTTTTTCATTCAGTATTGGTACTACAGAGAATGCATTATAATCGTGTATGGCAAAGAAGATTTTGTAAGAATATTCAGATTTCAATTCATAAATTTTACAGAATCAGAAAAGCGAATGAAATAAGACTTGTATACTGTGATGAACGAAATTCATTGAATTAACCAAGACAGCATAAGAAAAAACAAGTTTAAATATTCTTTAAAACTTATATTTATGTTTAGAAAAATTATATTCGAAAATTTACTTATATTAAATAAATTAAGATTAATCTGAAATGATACACGTTGGTAATTACAATGGCATTTATAATGAATTTCAACTGGTAATGCTATATTGAGTTTATTTCATCTGTAGAAATGCTTAGTTACATTGGCTTTTTATAATTACCTTAATTAAAATAAATAAGGACTTTGCTCTATCAATACACGCGAGTTAAAATCACACGATAACATGTGCAAAAGAAAAGACAATCGATATTATCCTCCTCGCATGCCATTCCAGCTTTCTCGACAGGAGGCCAGCTCTTCCTGTAAACAAAGTCTCGCAAATCCGGAGCAGACAGATCGCGGGAAATGAATTGTTGATTCAAATTAGTCAGCAGAATACCGAGTGTCACAACAGTGTGGAGTTAAATGAGGTCAACTCACTCGTCGGGAGCGAAATAATTACAGAATTTCGGAGAGCCACGATCTGTTTACCGTTAAGGAGGGGAGCGGCGTCATTGTGCTTTTGCCGGCCCGTTATTATTGTGCCAGCAGCGATTGTTCAGGTTGTTCAATGAGTTATTTAGATCATCGCTTGGATAAACACGAATGCGCTGAAAAACAGGCTGGTGACAGGACTCGGGAATTTAAACAGCCACTGACAGCCGACTCAGGTCTTCGAATTGCTCCGGGATGGAAGTTAGAAAAGTTAATGTTTGATTTTTGCATTGTATACTATTCTCAAAAGCAATTGCAGTTTATTACTTTTCATATTTTTAAATTTTCATAATATTAACTTCAAATATTTGTTGTAAAAGCTATTGCGGTTGTGCATCAATAATCTAAAAAGTGTAGAAAAATAGATAGCAATAATGATAATAACAAGGCTTTCTTCTCTCTCATATGCTAATATTACTGCATAATAGCAACAACAACAAAAATTGAACCTGCATTTCTTTTTAAGTATTGGCAAAATTTTATTTATTTTTTATCAAGAAGGCTATTCAATGTTTTCTTTCTGACAGTCAATCGGAAATATATTTCTCTTTTCTGTGTTTCGTTAAAGGTAAAGATTAAATAACTGAATTTATTTCTTCCTAACATTTGGAGTTTTATTTCATATATGTTTAATACGCAAAATATTGTGTTTAAGTAGGTATTGTTGCTGTTTCCTCACTATCGACAAAACTAATGCCTATAACGCAAACTAATTTGTGATGTTGTTTTTCCACCTAAATAATTCAACATAACACAGTTATTTTCTTCTGTTCTTTTCAAAAATTGACTCTTAAGATTTATTGACATTGGAAGTGGAAGATAATTGATTTATCAGAGAAGTCATTGCAGGTATTCATAAGAATTTCTAAGCCTTCTTAGAGTGGTCGTTGTTCACTGTGCCTTCAACTCCGCGCTGTGAACGTGCCTTAAAACATCGGGAATCAGTAAAAGCATATCTCATCAACAGTTCTGATTCAGTTTTTGATTGAAAAGGCTTGTATTTTTTTATATTTTCGTTGGAATAGCTGGTTTTTGCAAATTCAAACAAATTTAGTTTTAATGACAATGAAATAAAAAGACACCTGATAAAAGAAAACAATATTTAAAAAATATACAAATTACAGTTTCCTTTTTCTAAAAAAAAAATTCACTTCTCTGCCATTGCACTTTATTAAAAAATACCTCCAATAAGCATAACTCATTTTTTACCAAGGATTCCACTTAGAGAATTTAAATGAAATTATTTCAGTTTACAATAGACTACATGAACTCTTGCCTTCTCTCTAGACAAAGCTTTTTCCTTTTCTATTTTTTATTACTAAAAAAGCAGCAATAAAAAGAGAGAAGAATTATTCATGACGCTACTGAATATTTCTGTGGTATATTTTGGCAATAAAATTTTCAAGTGGCGTAACCAAGATATAATGTGTTCCGCTTCCACTTTCTGAACACAACGAATCTGAGAAAGGTCCGCTTAGAAACCATCCATTCAGGGTCCCCCTTCTCCCGGAGAACAAACGGAACCGATAGGGGTCGACGATAACCGATGACCCACCTCGCTTAAATTTCCCTTCTTTGGTCTCGTTTTCCATACTTGGCTGTTTATCTCTGCTCCAAGGCATAAATGGTCGATATCTAATGAAACTTCTTAAACTATAGGCATAGATAAATCAAGCTGGTAGTGCAGGAAGATCTAAGGGGTGTACCATTAATGAGACCTAAATATGTTCCTAATGTAGATAAAAGTTCTGTATGCATTTGAACAGAAATTAGTTTTAAGAACCACTAAATAATACATTGTGTGATAAAACTCTACATTTTTAACGAAAGTTGTCTAATTTCATGGCCGCATAGGTAATCGTGCTAAGTCATTTAATAACGATGCAATCAACTTCAGTTTTCCAAGTATTGTCATATTGAGTTGTCATTAACTAATGAAATCCTGTTCTCAAATTAAGTTGAACAATAAATAATAAAGTTTTCTTATTCAAAACATATTATTGAGTAAAAGTTTCTTTATTTATTTTTCGGGGATTGTCTCGAAAGCAGGTTTGTGCCTTAATAGCTATAGTCCGAATATTTAAATTATAAGTGAGAAATAAGAGGAAAAATCTTTTTCACATTTTTTGAAATCTATATTTGAAAATATTTTTTATATATTGAATACATATTTTGAAAATTTTTTTGAAATCTATATTTGAAAATATTTTACTTTACCCTTTAAAAAACACCGCTCGTCACAATTAAGAGATATTGACAGAAATAAAACTTAATTACCATATATTGAAAAGCGTTATAAAACAATCTTTACAAAAGCATTATTTAACATAAGTTATCATGTTTTCCAGCTGACTCATATCAAAATAATTGATTCTAAAGCCAAATTTTTGAAAATATAAACATCAGGGAAATTAACTTACCTGTTTTGCAACAAATATTTTTTTAATGTATGGTATATGACAAGTTCTGATATAAATGGTAATTTCATGTCTTTGATTCATAAAATTTATTAAGCTACTAGCTGATAACCCGGCGTTGCTCAGGTTCCATATTTTTTCACATGCTTGCCTCCGTTTTTTTTAGTAAATATTGTCACTAACTTTGCAGGAGCCAACTTTACTTTCTCATTCCTTATACAAAATATACATTTGATTTCAATATTAATTTGGCGCGACACATTTTACATCCAGCAGCGTGTTAGCTGGATTAAAACATATTACCTTAGCTTTCAACAATGGAAGAGAAACACACAAATAAATATTTGTTTAAACAATGAAAACGATTTGAATTTCATTGCAACAATGAAAAGTATTGTAAATGAACAATATGCAAAAAACTCACGAATTTACCACTTAAAATTGAATAAAATAACACACTTAACAAAAAACTCCCAAATTTACCATTAAAAATTAAATAAATAACAAAGTTAATAAAGAATTTGTTATACAACAGAAATATTTCATACCACATGCTTTTTTATGGCTCTCCATTCTTTTCTTTTGGGTGTTTTTGTACCTGAACGGAAGCAACGTTCCTTTTTTTTCTCCCTGGGCCTTCTCCCTTCAGTAGGAACGGGACTCGGTTATTCTTTAATTACTTTACATACTGACAGTGGCGTATCGAGGGTAAGTGGCGCTCGGGTTATAATATGATTTTTATTCTCCTCCCTCCCCTTTCATCATAATAGGCTTAACTTGCGTAAACTGCGCCCTGGACATGGTATTTTTCGACTCCTTATTGTATTTGACTTTAAAACGTTATACAAACATAGTAACGTTTTGTCAATATTGTCAGTAGCGGTGCGTGGGTAAGTGGCGCCCAGGAAATGTGATTTTTTTACCCCAGTCGTCATTTTCTTAGCAAGCGCAAATGGCCCTCGGGGCCTGGTATTGTTTTTACGTTCCCTAATCATATTTTTCTTTAAAAACTGTCATAAATGCAGTTTGTCTCCATGGCGCCCCTAAAAATGGCATCTATACTCCCCTTACTCCCCTGCTGCTATGCCGCTTCACACTGATTAGGATCATTCAAAAATTTCTGAAATTTAAACGAAACATCGAGTAGTAACTAAACTAGTGTCATTGGATATTTGAGGGCATATTAAAAGCTACGAAATAAAAACGGAAGTTAAGTGCATGCCACGAAGTAACAGCGGAAGGAAGAAGACCACTTTGGAGTCGATGATCAGAAAAAGCAATATTTTCTTAGCTTTAACAGTAGTAAAAACACTCGAATAAAAGATCTGATGAAACAATAAATTAGTTTGAATTTGATTTTATAACAATAGAAAGCATTGTTACAAACTGAGTTTAAAATGAATTCTGAAATGTTTATTAAAATTGGAGAAAACATTGTACAACAATTAAATTGGTATCACTAAATATATAAATTTTTGCTCTTTAAGGTAGTGGGGAAATAATGTTCGGACGATAAGTATTTCAGAAGCTATTGGTGAAATTCTATTAGACGTCTAATTTCAGTACTATTAATTTTCTTTATTTAATTAAATAAATAAGAATCTAATTCGAATTTTGAAATAATTTTTACGGCGTTAGCTACCTCTGGTGCTAATCCATCACTGTGCCAAATTTGGTCGCCGTAAGTCCAACGGTGTGGGCGTGCATAAAGAACCAATAAACGACACACACACAAACACACATACTTTCCTCTTTTATATATATATAAATTGACCAAGTCATGAAATTGCACGCCGCTCTTTCAAAAGCACATTTTTAGCTCCTAGAGTGTCCATTTGGCACGTTGCAATTCCGCGACCGAAGTATATTCAATCGAATTTAAATCTGGCGAAATACTGAGCCAACTTTTTAAGTGGTATCTTCTGTTTCCAAGAATTTTTATCCAAACCTTCTTCCACATATATGCGACCGATTACAGAAACTCTGTAGAAATCAAGCAGTTTGATACGGTCAAGTTTTTGATTTCACCTCAAAACAATAAATCGCTTTAGTGGAAAAGGATATTTTATGAACAAGAAGAGGTATAAGTTCACGGTTCCTAGCTCCCTTAAAATCAAAACATACCTAGAATCCCATTCAAGTTACATATTTATACTCGTCAGTGAACACTAGACTGTCCCATTTCTTTTGGAGTATTTTTTTTTTATCATGATGACGACGCTTCTTCAAGTTCCAACATGAAGTAAGGGGAACACAAACCTTTCCTACATAAATCCTTCGTTCAGAAGTAAAACAGTTGATACTAGTTCCTACGACAGCCTAAAGGTCTAAAACAATCATTTTCTTTCGGTCGTCTCGTGGTTTCTTCAAACTTTCTGGCAGAAAATGGTTTTTCGGATATAACAGTTGCTCTTGTCCACCTTTGACCATTCTATCCACTGGTTGACCTCTTAAAAGAGGTTCCGAGTTCTTGATATGACGGAGATATTCGGATTCTGATCAACCTGCATTTGTGTGGATTCATGGTGGTCTCTTGTCAGAGTCTCGGCTTCCAGACTGAAGGGATGGGGGCTCGAGTCTCGATTCCACTGAATATCCGCTGTGTAAATGGGTCTAGTGCGCGTTAAATCGGCGAGATTCAAGCATATCCCCCTGGCGTGGTAGAGAAGTTTAGAGAAGGAGCGGCAGCTCAAGTGTCGTCTTCGTCATCGGACCATGGTACAAAATTATCTGGCCCTTCCCAAAATAGTTCTCGTTTAGATTCAATCTAACATTAATCTAACCAAACTAACCTATAAGCTAAACATCCATTTGTGTTTGCTCCCCTCCTCTCCAGTCTACCAGTTAACGGCCAATTTTACCATTTCCTTAAATGATGACTTTGAAGCATTAGTAGTGATCATTCTCAGGAATCGCATTAACTTTAAGCAACTCAACACACCTTCATTCCAGCATACATCCATTGCCCAATGCGTTGTCAATCTCTCTTCATAAGCTAACCTACGCACAGAGTTCCAACATTGCTTTCACTTGCTATAATAAAAATAAATAATTGTGCCATCAGACAAAAGTTGAATAGTTTAATCATTCATATTAAAACTTATTTTGACAAACAGTGTGATTTATCGTTTAAATTTCTTGGTAGTCTTCACATTTGTTTCCTTTTTATCGAATTCTTAGCATATATATTTCTAATTTTTTTTTCTTGTTTTTATTTCTAGATCACAGGTGGACCGATTTAACCGATCAACTACTTCATTTACTGATAGGATATTGATTTTTTTGCAATAAATAGCAATTTATAGGATATATCTGATGAAAACGATATATAGTTAAGATATAAGTATGACATACTAGTTTTTTAGTAACAGCATCGGTGCAATTTACAAAAGTCATTTTCTCCTTTACCTCGTATCCCGTCAAAATTATATCTTTTTATTGTTGCTCTTTGAATTTTTTTTAAATTAAAAAAAAATCAACATCTTAATTTAATGAATTAGTGAACTAGTAAAGTTCCTAAGTTGTTAAAATTTTGAAGAAAAAAGCCAGTACTATTTTGTGTTAACATCAATTATTCACTTTCGACTAAACTCTACATGGAAGATGGAAGTCATCGTTATTTTACGTAAATGTCAAATTTCGGCTCAGCAATGCCACTTCCAAAATGTAGCTGGATCATAAATTAAAATCTCATCTAAATACAATTCAAGAAGAATGTATTTAGATGAGATTTACTTCTGGTCGCTTACTTATAAACTGTCAAATACGAAATTAAATTAATTGAAATTAAAATTTACGAAAGCAAACTTCTAAAACCAAATGATGTCTGTCTAATATATTGGTGGCATAAGGCACGGGGGCATGGGGCTGCGTTCTGTCTACTATATTATACATGTAAAGATATTGCTGCCGCGAAAGATATGTTCTGTAACTTGCCCTTAATAAATACGTTGCTTTTAGTAAAAAAAAAAGTTTACTTCACGCACCATTCAATTTTCACTTATTTTCGGAAAGAATACAGTCATAAACTGAAGCACACTCTCCGCAGCTGTTGCAGGAGAGAAGCAAACGGACTGCTTATTTACTTTCCCCCCTTCACCGTTGTATTCAAAGGGATATATTTGGATCGAACCCCTTTTATTATAACGGGCCACGGACATTCGCTTTCTATAAGGCCTTAAAAAGGTTGCCGCAATCAATTCTCTTCGCCAATCGACACAACATTGTGAGGTCGCCCACCAACGGTCTTACTCACAGCCATGACTGAAACGCTACTTTGGTAGAAATTTCTTTCAACAATGCAACTTAAATAACAAGTATGTTTTTACAAGTAACATGTTTTTTTACAGGTAAATGTTTTTACAAGCAAGACTGTTATAACAAGTATGTAGTAAATGAAAAGAAGACTAACAAATTTATAAATGTCTCATATAAAATAAGTTCCAAACATTATATTAAACTTTGAGAAACTTTTTTATTACTTTTTGCAAAAACTGAAATGTCAAAATAGAATGAAAAAAGATTGGATGGGGGGGGGGGATGATTTTATAAAGATGAGAATGAGGATAGTCTAGATTTATTTTAATGCAAAAAGTTCATTAAGCGGAAATGCAAATTTACAGAAGGAAATTGATAAAATTTGGCGCATTGAATCAGTTTTTCTTTCTTTAGTATTGTCATTAATATTGTCCTCTTGAAAATTGACCCTTTAAAAGCGTAGTTTTCTGTACTATCAATTAGTTGAACCTCCCTTCTGTTTTGGGTATGAGTTGTCGTAATGATTCAAATATATATCCGTAGAACACTTGAGATATTAATGGATTACCTTTCACTTTTGTATCGAATTGTAACGCCTATGAACCACTTAATTTTAGCTTATAATTTTAAAAATGACATAATTCGATGAACGAACGGATCTCGGGCAAAACTATTAAGGATTATTATATATATTTAAAAATATGCTAAATAAAATGAATAATTTTCAATACTTCATATAAAATTTAATTGTATTATTTAGTCTGTTTGAACATTCACAATTTTGAAAGAAAAAAATCTGAAGACTTCTCCATACTTGTATGCAGTTCTAACATTCTTATAAGTTTTTTTCTAACAGGGAATAATTTTTATAAATTTAATTAATAAAGAAATCTTTGCAGCAATTTAATTTAGTATAAAAATAAGGTTCATTCACCGACTCAGCATCTAAACCTTAATAGATAAATTAAAAAGATATCAATAACATTAATTCATACGTCTGACATTTTAAACAAGCTAAACAAAGCTATTTGATTGAAGTTATTTGTTAAAATTCTAAAGGTCTAAATTTACTGAATTATTCATTTCTTTTATTGTTTGAGAGCACAAATCAAAAACCTTAATGAACTCGCTCTTCATTTCTCCCAGAATTAAATTATGAAATATAAAACTCTAAATTAAATTCATTTAAATCGAATCATTTAGTTATGAAAATATTTTTTGTTATAAATTAATGGGTCGAACTAGTTCCTGCGTCATTTCTAATGAATACGACTGAATAAATAAAATTTAAAAAGGTTTTTTAACGCGCTTTTATTAGTGTACTAAAAAGATTTATATGATTTTTTTATCAAAAACCTTGGGGGTCAAAACAAAAGCGTAAATGTAACAGCGCTGGCAGAAATACTTTAAGAAAGTTGAAATTTTAATCACATACTCAATATATTTTGATTTTTAATGAATTATTGGGGATTTTCTTTTTTAGTACATTTATTGTGGCTTAATTTCTTTGTAGTATTGTCTTCGTTGCCTCACTTTTTTACATTTTTGTTTTCATCCCTCCCCCTGAATTTTGATGTAAAAAAAAGAATAATATTCTGCCTTTTAGTACATTAATAAAAGCGAGTTTCTAAAAACTTCTTTTATTCACATTATTTTCCACTTAACGGGGTCTTTAATTTATAATTCATTATTCTAAATATTATTGTTATCCATTTTTTTTTCAAATTGAGTACCAGATGACTCGACATATAAAATAAAAAATTAATAAAAATTGAAGATTAACTGATAATTAAGTTCTGAAAATATCAAAATAGTGTATTGTCATCAAGAACAGACATCTGTACAAAATTTCAGAGCTCTAGCACATCAGGAAGATAGTGAAAAATCGATTACAAATTTCATCTTTACAAACATGAAAAAAGTTGAGTTAAATAAAAGCGTATAAAAAAAATTTCAATCTATGCAACTCAACTTCCAAATTTACCGAAATTAAATTATGAGAAAGAGCAGTTTTTTTTTTTTCTAAAACATATTCACGTTTTTGTAACAGAACCTAAACTGCCTACAAATATAAACGGAAGCGATATTTTAGCTTCTCTGGTAGCCCTTCAGGTCAAGTTATTATTTTGAGGGAAAACGCTCACTCTCAGCATGTGTCAATAAAAAACCGAAAAAAGCAGGGAGGAAAAATAAGGCAATTGACAAAAATGAAGTCCGTCTTCATATACATACACCGAGATTCAACTTTCCCCTCGTAAGTCAGTTATTTTTTGTAGTGAACGCGTGGCAGATGGTATTTGGAAAGTGGCACTTTCGGTTTTTCTAAGTAAATAAACAAGGAAACGCAGGGGGGAGATGGTTAGCTTTGTACAATAATTTTGATTTATTGGTAAAATGGACTGATCTCCCTT
>BGPR01000483.1:41358-114180 GCA_013235015.1 Araneus ventricosus
AAGCTCTATAATTCCTGTGTTGAGGAAAACCTGATTTCTTGGTTTAAATTTTTTTGCAAATAATTATAACTGGCTACGAAAAAGTCTGTGAAGCATTGACAAAAATCAATGTAATGAGACGAAAACATTGGTTTGTCTTTCCTTCATTGGTCTCACTGCTTTGAAGTAACAGGTGACAAATTTCAATATTGATAGATCTGAATGTTTTTCCTTTGTCAACTAAGTTACAGAAATAATTTCACAGTTAAAGCATAAAATATTAAATTGTAAGTGTTCTGAATAAACAATATCGTTCAGTTAGAAAAAAGTGAAAAAAGAAAAATGTTCAACAAACGCTTCAAGAAAATATGCAGACAAAACACAGGTTGAATAAATAATCGAATAATTAATTCAATATAATGTATTTTATTTATATTAAACTTTAATACAATGTTTTGGAAAAATCATTAGAGTATTATGCAGTATGAATGAATATTATGAAAAAAATATAGCTATGTGTTTTTTTTTTTTTTTTGGAGTTCTAGCCATCCGAGCTTCCAATTATTTTGATCTCATAACTTTCAGGTTAGAAAAATTAGCTTCTAAAGTGAATAAAACCGAAATTTTTTCATCTCTGAAACCTTAAGAATGCTTATCCATTGATGTTTAAGAACATATACAGTAAAGCACCGTTTATTATGCGTCTTTCAAGGGACTGACGTGAAACGACGTATAAATGAAAAGATGTATAATCGAAATTTTACTAGGTTAAGTAACTTTGAATATTACAAATTTAATGCTACTAATGCAAATTCATTTTTAAAAAAATTAGGGTTTTTTAAGATAGCACTAGTATGTTACTACATAGTATGGAAACAATAGTTAACTTTTAAAATTTATCTTAAAACTGAGCAAACACTTATTGCACATTTTAGAGTACTAATTATTGCATTTCTTATTTCATACCATTTTTATGCACGCAGGTAGGCATTTAATTGGAAATATCAGGGGAAGAAAAGAATTTTGACCCCCCTCCCCTACTTTCTAAGAAAAGTTGAAACGGAGAAATAATGACCAAGGCAGAAAATTTGCGAATTTTAAAAAGGGAGGAAACTACGTATAACCGAAGCTTCACGTCATATAAAAAAGTACTTTTTCATTCTCCCTTTTTGAGAATGAATCGGGACTGTGATGAAACAATCGAATAAACGAACGATGCTTTACTGTACAAATAAATACTATCTGCTTTTGAATTGAACATGAAAAAGGGAAATGGCCGGTTTCGCCAGAGGGTTAAAGAAGAAATAGTTGGATTCAATGCAAGCTAATGTCACAGATAATCAAACAAACTTCGAAATTTTAATCAAATTTCCGTTTGGGCATTTTGATATTTTTGTTTGTTAATTACGGTGATTTTAGACATTTTTCACAATTCCACACATTCAGGAAACAAAAGGCCTAGTGGTAAGGTCTCGGCTTTGGGGAAGGAGGGTTCCAGGTACGAAACCTGATTCCACTGAAAAACCGCCGTGTATGGGGCCTGTTGCACGTTAAATCATACGTAGTGATCAAATGTCCTCCCGCTGGTGTGGCGTGGAAATTTGGAGAGGGGGTGCCAGCTCAGGTGTCGTCCTCGTCATCTGACCGCGGTTCTAAATTACGAGGTCCGTCCCAGAATAGCCCTCGTGTTGCTTCAAAACAGGATGTTAATATAGTTAAACTAAACTCAGGAAACAAGCTTACTGTACGAAAATAATTTATTTCCCTATCTGTAAATTAAGAAAATCGTTAATTTTTAAAGAGAAAAGTTTGATTATCGTAGTTTTTCTTTCTAAATTCTATGATTTGAAAAATGCAACATTAATAAATAATTTACAACGGTATTTTCTATTATATTCAATGCAATTCATTTTCCTTTGTTTCATCATTATTCAATCATGTATTTTATCCGATGTTATAGCTGAAAAGTATAATAGTTCTAAAATAAAACTGGCTTGATTTGAAATTTATCTGAATTGAAATTCATATATCTAAAATGGCGTGTTTCTTTTATTTAAACCATTGATTATGAGTTAATTCTAGCCAGAATTTCTCTTTACTTTTATTTATTTCCTCATTTTTCCATACTTCCTATCTTTTTTAATTACTATGGAATAACCTCACTTGCTAACTCTCTCAGCTTTGGTAGATGTAGAATTAACATTTTTTTTCGGGATGTGAAATAAGAAAAAAATCATTTATCACTATGCAATATTTTTTCAGTGAAATAGCAAAAGTCATACATAAAGATAACAATTACGTGTCATCAGAGGTAATTTTAAAAAAATTCTCAGCCTTCGGCCATCGAAAAATGGATAATATTAGTATATACCTAATACTTTGATCCAACATTCATAGATTTCAAAACAGGAAGAATTGTAGATATAAATTTAGCCAAGTAAACAGCAATTCCTCTTATCAGAAAAATATTTGATACTGATTCTTTTCGATCATTCATGTTTATTAATGAACACTTTATATGCATCTGTGTTTTGGAAGAAAGAGAATAGATATGACATGGAGGTAAAAATCTGGATTGTGTAACAATAGGTTCAATAGTTTGTTTAGTATCCCTTTGAAAGTTGCTACATAATACAACATTCACCTTGTTTTGTACCTTTCTCCCTCTCAGTATACTGTCAGAGGAGGCCTTCCTTGAATTTCGTTCCTTGCCATGCATCCATGGTGCATGCTAAATCCTCTGGGATCTTATGTCTTCCCCGTGGTATCGAAGTTTGGATAGGAGAATACAGGCACACACCAGGGAGGGTCCACAAACACGATGCGCAGAAGGTCTTCCCGCGCATGACGTCACATTGGGACAGATCCCGAAACTTTCCGCTATCCCACACAGTTTTGAATTAAAGAAATATATTTATTCCATCTGTTAGAAACGGTAAAAATACCCGATTAATGGTTCGTTATTGTATCCTCATCATTTTACATCACAAGACTGCTTTTTTATTGCTTATTAATTCCGCGACATGAATTTTTATTTTTAATGAAAATGATTTCTTGTTCTTCTCTTTCTGCTTACTTTACAGCAATTCCAAATGATCGATTCCCTTTTCGTGTATAATATTTGCCTTTTTTTGCTATCTAATAAGAATTTTTAATGAATGAAAATAAATAATATTATCTTTGGGCTTATTTATGTCTAATCTGTAGCCGAGGGTTTTTTTCTCCTCACATTCCAAATTAAAATGCGGAAATTTAGTTTTATAATGAGTATTTCTCGTTTGATTCAGTGCTGAAGAGGTTGTTTGATTGCTAAAGAATTTTGAGTTCTCCTCTGGTTCGTAAACTGAAGAGCGAAAAAACGGCCCTTTTCGGAGTCAAATGTAATAGTTTTACTGATAGATTTTAAAGCTAATTCAATGACTGGTTGTGCTGTTGTCGAATTTTCGATGCATTCAAGAGATTCGAAAGGCAAAAATATTTCTTTCCACTCATTTCCACAAGTTTATTAGCTATTGACGGAATTATGTCTTTTCTTGCATAAAGACCATATGAGAAAAAATCACTGAGTTTTATAAAATGTTCTATTAATCTCTCCAAATTTTGGTTCTTTCGTAATGTGTGACATTTAACAACGTTTTCACAAAAAAAAATCAAGCTTAGAAAAGTTTTTCGGTTCTTAAAAGAGCTGTCAAACAGTTTATTTATTCCGTTGCGTAACATTGGGACGAAGAAGTATTCTCCCAATGCGACATCAATTCATCCGCTCTCTGTGAGCCTAACCTTACTATTCTCACGTAACCTTGGGCACACACATGTAATGCGCTCGTCAACTGACCATGGTTCGAATTTGTGAAGTTCGTCTCAAAATAGCCCTCCTATAGCTATAGACATTTGTCTAGTTTAGTTTGACAGTTAATAAGTTAGTTGTTAGTTAATAAATTAATTGACAAATAAGTTAATAAGTTAGTTGCCAGCTAATAAGTCTAGTTTAGTTAAACTTATCATGCATTAAAAAAATTCTGACTCTTGTTTTCTTGTGATAGTTTATGAACTTGTAAATGTTACTACTTTTCAAAATCTGAAATGTAGCAATTTTTGACCAGTTTTTTTTTATGGTATGTAATCTATCTCCACACTTTTTTCGCTAAAACAGGCTGGAATTTATAACACGTAAAGGACGATTAAGGGGGAAAACTATACTTCTTCAAAAATAATTGCTTGTTATTGTCCCCACGCACAGTTGCATTCGATTGCATTTTCATTCAACTAATCGTAATTTTAAACCTAAAGATATTTACTCCGTTCTCGACCAGTCCCATCGAATCAGAAACATTTCAAGTGAACTGAAGCGATGACGGTGCCTAAAATGGAAACCCATTCTTTGGTAAGTCTTCAAGTCATCTCCAGGGCAACGGTTAATGGTGGAGGTGGTGCGGACAGCCAATAAAGTGTCAGCCTGACTTCCGCCATCTTTTGTCCTTACCATCAATTACTAAGCCTAAAGCTTCTCTTAGGTGGCCCTGGCTTCCCCATTACTTAAAGAGGGAGGGGAGACACTTAGGTTTTACGGACTCCAACCATTAAAGAAAATTGGCCTAGTTCCAGGGACATCAGCAGCGTTTTATAACGTTATATCGAGGACTTAACTCGACGATGTACTTTGGCATTGTTGCGACTCGGAATGTTACAACCCGAGAGAATGAAGAAGGAAAGAAGGAGATGGGAGAAGCTCATCGTTTTAATATGGATGAGCGCTCTCGTAAAATCTGTCTTTTGGAAAAGGTTGATTATCCTCGAATTTAATTGGCGTCGTGAAGTTTTAATGACATTTGTATAAAGTGCTCATATTATATCTTTATTTCTTGTTGTTTTTATTATTTTCTTGTAAAATAACCTTCTAATTCGTATTTAAGAAACATTTATACCCATGGCTGCGATTTTAATTCCAAATTTAAGTTATCTCTTAGTAGGTTAAGCTCGAGATAATGAAATTTTGAGAGATCGCCTTTCTCCCCTTATTCTTTCATTTATTTCATTCATTTTCTCCTTTTCTTATCATTTAAATTATCGTATGCAGCTTTGTCTTCAAAGTAATAATGCATATATGATAATTCAGATATTTTGCTGTATAAAGTATTATCGTTACAGTTCAAACTTTTAAGTATGCTGCGCTAACGAAAGTTTTCTCCCCTCAAAAATTAAAGTAAGATAATAATGGACAGAGACAACTGTTAGTTTTTTTTATACTCTTACGGTTTTTCTGTCTACCTAATGGTAAGGAAAAGAACCAAATAATTATTTTCTAGTAACTGCCCTTAAAAGAACATAAAAGTTTTGAATTCATAAATATTTTTAATAAGAGTAGCGCAAAATGAAAGATATTAGTCATATTCTACATTAATATTAATAGTATTCGGAAGTTTTGCCCTCTGAAATATAATTATGTATACTTCGCATGGAGAATGTTTTCCCAAGTGCATTTTTTCAAATTTTATCTGTCAAATATGCAACATTATAATTTATAAACATTATTTTTTTATATCAAGCTCTTCTTAGAAACAACTGCTAAAGAAACTTTCATAATTCGTATACTAAATTTTAAATGACAACAATTTTTTATGAAATAAAAAAATACGAAAAAAAATAACACAGTAAATGAATTTTTACGGAATTTTAATACAAACAATAATCTTTATATTCAAAAATAACATAAATAAAATAGCAGTAATTCGCTTTACTGCACTGCTCATCACTTTGAATTAATGGCAGATGTTGACAACATGGTTTTCCCATGATCCAGAATACAGATAAACATTTGACATAGAAGTAAATTCAAACACATCTGTCATTTCAAATAGACTGATTTTTCTATGAAAAATGATATTTTGAAACAAAAAGAGTTTGCATTTAATAATTTCTTATGTAACAGCTTAAAAAATTAAGCCTTACTTAATTTATTTTTCACTGAGACTTTATGTAAAACTAATTATTACTAATACAATAGCCCAGATCTTTCGGTAACGCTCTGACGTCACCAACAATAAAACTCGCGCCATAGCACTGCGAGACATTAAACAGCATTATTTTATTGTTAGAGAACCTAAATTTCAGTAATTTTAAATTTAAAAGAGTAATTGTCGTTCTAATTTCAAATTTAATAACTCTAAAATAGTGAAATAAAATTTGCTATCCATTGATATAAAATTTTTCTCGCCATGATCAATAGTTCCCGAGAAAATTTGAATTATATTAATCATTTATTTCAAATTAATTTCCGTTTCTTAATAGAAAGTATTAAATTACGTCAGTGGTATATCATGCGCGTAATATAGTTTGGACGCCACGATGCATCTAATTATTTAGTGCAATCGTGATGGCATAATTTGGTAATATTTTGTGTAATCCAATTGCGAAATCAAATAATTAAATTTCGTTTCTTCGGCAGTGATACCGCTTATTTTGAATTGGGCCTCTACTTGATAAAACCATATTTCCGGTTTATCTATCCAAAATGGAGGAATTTTTACACTCACCTTATGCAACTCAGTTCCATCTGCTTTTCCGTCTTCAATTGACATCTTTTTGTTTGAAGGAACGGGTCACCAATATATTGGCTTCTACTTATTTAAACATGAAAGAAGCAACATGAACTTGTTTGACGTATCAAATAATAAACTATGAATACTCCATTTAATTCAATTTATTTCTTTCTTTTCTAGAAGAATCTATTTGCAACGGAAAAATCAACAAAATTCTAAAAACTACATTTTTCTACTGTTGCCACAAAAAATATAATGTGATGAACAAAATTAAATATGATAAAAAAATAAATGCTTTAAATAAAAAGAAAACGATATTTACAAACAAATATTAAATGCTTTAAATAAAAAGAAAACGATATTTACAATCAAATATTAAATGCTGCGTGAGCTATAATTCAGCCACTACATTTTGTGGCAACGTTAAAATTGACACAAAGACATCTGAAGTACAAGGAAAATTGTTAAACAACGAAAAATACTTCACACGGAATGTTGTTTACCAAGAGGTTTTTTGAGTTAAGAAATATGTAAATAAAAAAATATTTCCTGTCATAATACATATGTTTATTTTATTTGTTTTCTATCAATGCTAAACATTTCTCTCGCATATATATCTATCTAAACACGTCAGATTTGACGGGGAATCTCTCGAATGAAGAGGCAATGTGCACCCGTCATATCATGACGGATAATTTTTAGTATGTAGATAATAGGCATGATATTACTATAAAAATGTTATGAGAGCTAAATGCATGATTTATATATATATATTATATAGCACTGGTAAACACTGTTTTTTTGCCAACGATATTCCAATGGTTTTAGGGTAATTCCGTGGTGCTGATTCCGAATCCGGCATTCATTTTGTCAGATTGGCTCTAGTTTTCGAGATAAAGTGAAAATTATATTTCAATAATAATATGTACGGAACGCTCAAATCACATTGAAACAATCTGAAATATAAATCAATAATAAAATTTAATCAATGCAATAAATCAACTTAATCCTAAAGGGTAATCAATATATAAATCACAAGATAAATATAAGCAGAAATCACATAAAATGTGTGTCAAATGTAAGTTACAGAATAAAATGTGAAACAGTATAAATGAATGAAATAAAGAAATGAATTTCAACAAATAAATAGATGAATCATAATGGTATGGTAAAAATACATGATGATGTTGCATTAAGTCCAATAAAAGGAAAATTAAATAAGCTGGTTCAGTTACTTCATTAAAAAACTTTTATAAGATTTCCTTTTACGATGAAACATCCGCGTTGGAGTCTCTAGCAGTAACCTGCCAGCATATATGTGTCTCACTTCCCTTAACATCTTTGTTCCATTAATTTGATATCCTGATAACCGAAGTCTTTTTTTTAAAGGTGTATCAATTTTTGTTACTTTCTGTATTCTTGGCATAAGATCTGAACTAAAAAATAATATTCTAGTTTTGTAGTTTAGTTTTGTTAATATAAAAAAGAAAATAAATAAATTTGATATTTTTTTTCTACCTAAATAACCTCTTGCTATGCATTCAACAAAAGAAAAATGATTGATGCAAAATACAAGTAGAATCCGGCCTGGGACTTCATCAAGGGTCACCAAGCCATGTGCATTTTTTTTTTCATTTGTTATTTTAAAATGTAATTTCTAAGTGATGTTGTATTTCTCTTTTTTCATTATTGGCTTTTCTATGCATATACATTGACCTGCCCCATTCAATCGACAAAATGATGCGCGAATATTATGATGTTGATAAGGAAGTAAGAAATGCATATTGAAGTAATTTCAGATATATTTGACAACTTTGAAAGGAATCTGTGACAGGAAGTTATAGACCGGTTTTGAGAAAATAAAATTTATTACTCTTAAGAAGTTAAGTACTTAACAGCTAATGCTATAATAAAGAGATTGAGATAAATTAAAAAAATAATGAAAAACTGTCTAATTTTGCCACTTTTTAGGACTTTTATAGCCCGTTCGAGGCGGTAGGTATCAATCAATTTAATTAATTTTTTCTTCGTTTTATTTCTCACCAATTCACAAATTTTTCCGCTGTATAATGACACGAATATTTTTTTGTCTTTTTTAGGCCCACCCTACAGCAGACACGATTGAAATGTTGACAATATGCATTATCTCAAAAACTAGAGCCAATTCGGCAAAAGTAAAGTTAGTTTTGAAATCAGCAGCCTCAAGATACCCTAAAACCTTTAAAATTTTTTTGGCAAATGAAAAAAATGTTTTTTGTTCCCTATTCCAATAATTACATATATAATTCTTTTTTCAGAACGCTCATGTTTCTTCCCAATCCATTATTTAAAAGAGAATGAATTTACTAGGTTTCTTCCAATTTTTTTCACATGACTAAAATAAAAGTCCTTTGGAAATAAGATCTTTTTTAGATTTCACCCCCTGATTATCTTCCTTTTTTTCACGATACCAAATATGGTGATATTCTTCTATGATCTTTTGATATTCTTATACTGAAATAGATAAATTTAAAACAGCAACAAGATAAATTTAATACAGCAACAAGATAAATTTAATACAGCAACAAGATAACAGTTCCTGATTTGAAGAAAGGAATTTTTAACCCCAAACTTCTGGTATAAATCATATTGTTTCAAGCAGATAAGAGTATTTCTTTCGAGAAACTTTTGAGGCAAAAAATTCTACAACTCTTACTTAATACTACAGTTGTTAAAAATGCATGATTTTAAAATCATTTTAGTTATTAATTTATTTATTTTCTACACTCAGTTTGTTTTTGTTTTTGAAACAACCCAAACTCTAATAAACTAAAAAGCAAATGAGCATTTAACCATCATTATGATTACGAACTGCTAACATTTTCTTCCTTGCTTTCTTTTTTTTAGCTTCACTTATACTTACATTCTCAGTAATATTCTCTTCTACGATACATAAATAATATTACCGTTCGCTTTTATTTTGGTACATAAATTCTTTCCGATAAGACACTAATTCCTTTAGACTCTCTAGGATAAGATTTTAATCTTTTTTTATTGAAAAATCTGCTTTTGCATTTGTAGAATCAAACTAATTTTCTTCAACAGTGAGCTATTCAAATACGAAAAATTTATCACGACTATTGCCAACATTGTTTTCCTTAATTAATAGAGTCGATTCATAATCACAGAATGCATGTCGAATGCGCCTCGCCAATTTAATTTTGGAATTCATTGCGCATCTTGCAGGAGGAAAACAGGACGTGACGTCATAGAAAAGTGTAATATAAAGGAGAGTTAGATGTATATGATATAAGCAGTTACACACAACAGGGGCTCTGACTTCATGTGAACTAATTCATCCATTTGTTTCCGACATTGCAATCGTTTTTGTTGTTTCAGTTACATTACCATGAGAACTACATTAAAGCTATAATGTGGCTAACTCTTTCAAAGCATAGAATGCATAGAATGAATTTACAAATATTCGTTTTTGAATCTTAACTACGTTTAAAGGAAAGATTCAAAAGAGATTCATATTCAAAAATTCGTTTTTGAATCTTAACTTCGTAAGGGACGAAATCAGAATCTTTAAACTAATTTACAAAGGATGAAACCCAGAAATTATCAAAGTACATCTCATGAATGTCCGTTGAAGCAGTCATAATCCAATAAAAGCTTTTTAGATGCGATTTTTCACCATTCTTTCGGAGTTAATTTCTCTAAAATAATCGGCGATTCAAAATGGCTGCCCCGAAACACTCTTCATCTCTGCGAATGAAAGACTCGAGAGGGTGGTGGACGGAGCAGGTTGGGAGAAACACGACAAAGGAAGAGGGTAGGTGAGCAAAATCGAAATTAAAGCGATACCCAAAGTATCCAATGGGAAGCTCAAGATAAAAGGGAGGAGAGATGCTGATGAATCAACCCCGAATTCATGTGTTGGGTGGGGGACGACCAATCGATATGACACCATCGACAACAGTCCCAGTATAGCCCAATCACGATACGGAGGGATTCCAGAAGGGGGGGATTTATTGAAAGGATTTCCATGGTGAGGGGAGGGAGTGGAGAATTTTTGCGCTGGAGATAAAAGAGGGAGTTTGATGGGAAATTTCTCTCCCCTTCCATGTCTCTGTCTTCCTACAGCCATTTTCGCTTTTATATTAGGTTACCGGGAAAGGCGACTTTATCACTGAAATAAATGATTTCCGTGGAGAAAATACTGCTCAGAAGCATGAGAAAATTTAAGTTTGCCTGATTTTATAAAATATATGATAAGCAAGAGAATTAAAGACGCCCATAAAGTCACATAACACATATTTATGAAAAAAATAGTACCCAAGTTTAATCAAGTTAAAATTTATGATTTATTTAAATTACTCTACTTTCATACGAATAAACGTGTTTAAACAAAATTTAATCCCCGGGAGAAACTGGTCATTTCAATAAAAATATTCATGAAGATCTTATGATTATAATAAATTACTTTTCTTAAAATATCTTGTTGGATAAAAGGAGATAAAACATATAAGCTCTTAGTAAAAACATACGAAAACAGCCTCTAAGATAATCTGTCTATAAACTTTTATTTTTAAAAAAATTTCAGTGATAATATGTCTTCGGATGTTTATATTTCGAAATAATTTCATTCTTTCACGGGAATTATCTCCACCTTTATTTAAAACTGAATATTGCTATGCAAGATTATTTTTTTATTTGGATATTAAAGTGATAATTACTTTCTTGTTTGCCCTGCATTATTTTGCTAAGGAAAAATATTGCTGAAGTTAGTAGAACCAGAACTGTTTTTTTCTCATGACTATGACGATTTTAAAGAGCTACTTTCAAACTTAAAGACGATAATAATTTATAATTGCAATCACAAGTAAAATATGTATAAATTATTCATTTGATTTTTGATGCAATTAGCTCATTTCTCTCCAAAAATTCTGAATTATACAAAAGTTAAAATGAATACTTTTATAAAATTCAAAATAAATATTAAAAAATAAATTCAAGCTGATATTTATAACCATTTGCAAATTTCTTATTAGTGTGAAGATCAGGAATCTTTCTCGTATGTTATGCGCGTACTTTTCGGACTTTGTTGCCACCTCTGTCATAGAAACAGCTTTACAGGTTTCCAATCGACTGTTTCTTCAAATAAGGTACCAAACTTTCTGCATCACATATAACTAATAATTATTCCGTAACCTTATACAAGAAAAATTGTATTTCTTAAGAAATTTCGTAGACAATTCTTTATTCATCGTTAGAAATAAAAGAAATAAAAGTTTCATTCTTATAACTTTATAAATTTTTCTACTGCTCTTTCAAACGAATTTGTCCTTCTGTGCATAACATGACGTATGATTGTAAAAACTGTTTTACAGGGTAAAAGTTTCCAGAGTATCTGGTAACTTTTGTTGTTTGCTGTGACAAACATGTCGTTGTGAATATACTACATAACATTTAGTATATTTATAACAATATATTATACTACTACTACTGTTATAATTTTATTACGCATATCTCTCAAATATTTTTAAAAATCTTTTTCATTTTAGAGAATACTTACCTTTTTAGTCGTTCACTTTTCCTTTTTGGTTTCTCACAGTTCATTCCAAACACATTCCGAAATGTTACTTCTTTCTACCAGCAGTATTGCAAAAGAAAAAATTAAGCACAATATAATCCGTAATAAAAATTTTCAAACAAGTATCTGACAGCATAATTCACTTAATTGAAAGTTGCCTGTCTTATCTAATCTCCTCAGTATGGCAATGGGGGTATTTTACTTTCTCGTATGCTATTTCCTTTAATGTATTGTTGTATATCTGTAAATTTAAGAAAATTACAAAAAAAATGTCTAAGTCTTTTTACGAATTTTTGAGACGAACGGAGGGCTTCAGAATATTTTATTTCATTAGAAGAAGCTAGACATAAAGTTAGTTAAAGTTAGACATAAAGAAGCTCTTCAAGCAAAAGAAGTGTTATTTTCGAAGTCAATAAAGTTTTTCCTAATGATTCAAAAGATTGTTTCATTCCTTTTGGCTTTTAAGTTAATTTTAAGTATTTCATTTTATGAAAAGCAATTTAAATATTTTTATTCTTTTCCAGCTGTTAGGTACTTCTCCTTCTGTAAAATTGCTGTCCTGCCTAAAAGTAAAAAAAAAAGTAAATAAATTCAAATGAATCGTGAATTACAACTTCTAATTGTACGTAAATTATAATTAATTATTGACTTTCTGTAATAATTCTTTTTAAACTTTATAATTACATTTTATAATTAAATGCACTTCTGCTAAATTTTTCAAAGAAAATTTCTGCAATAACACCGAAAAAGGATTAATAGCTCCATAAACTGTGGCTCTGGACCTCGAGTGGAGTCTTGAAAACTTTCATGTCGTCTTCTTATATTCAGATTCCTCAATATTTGTAAGCCAAAAGAAATCGGAACATCATTCTAAACTGAATATTTTCATTAAAATTTACTGATAACTTTTTAATCTCTTAAAATTCTTCTCTTAAAATCTCTTATTTTCCTATTTTGAAGTCGGTACAAATCTTGTAGGATGAAAACGTAGCTGTAAAATTTTATTCCATTTGAAAAAATGTCTCCATAGATAAAAAGTTCAGAAACCCTGCTCAAACTCTACTGAACTTAAAAGAAAATGAATTCAAGCTCAAACTCTACTGAGCTTAAAAGAAAATGAATTCAAGCTCAAAATTTAAAGAAAAATATCTAAACACTAATTGAAGCATTGCATGTAATTCTGCAAAGGCGAATCAGTTTCAATTATTAAAGCTATTCCGCAGAATTGCTTGAACTACAGAAATGGCAAGATGACACGATTCAGATTTCAGTTCTGGCAACGAAGAGAATGTCGCCAAAGCGTTTCTCTCCTGGCAACCATTTCGTTAAAGCATTCATTGGAAAGTGAGGAAAGAGAACGGCACTAATTAGAGTCTACGCTTCGAGTAACTGAAGCTAAGCGGATATTTTCTTTCTTCTTATAAAAGGATTTAGCCTTTTCCTTCGAACAATGGAAGCGTGAAATTGAAAAGGCCCGCCTCGGATCGATTGCATGATCGATAGGCGACCCGTGGAACTAATATCTGTACCTCAAGATTTTTTTAGAAAATTGTTGTCACTTTGATTAATTTTTAAGACTTATGTTAATATATATACATATATGTATATATTTAAAATTCGTCAGTGAAAAATATTTTTAAGACCTTGAAACATAGTAAGATGGGAAAACAGGCAAAAAAAATTAATTGAAAAGAATTGAAGCAATTACGTTAATTTTTAGATTGCTGGTGGATTTATTAATCTTAGGATTTCACCCGCCTAAAATGCCCTCTTAAAGATGGGATTCTGTTAAAGAAATAGGATATACTCTTTCCCTCTTTTCAAGTGATTGAAGGATATGTGGCCTCTTTCATCCGCCCATGAAGTTACCATTCTTGTCTTCTTTCTAGATCTGTTCTAAATAGAACGATAAAATATGGTTGATACAATAATGATACAATAATGATACAATACATCATATCACTATATTCAAAGTGATTAGATATCAAACAGATTAGTTTTGGGAGGGGAGTGAAATCTTTACATAATCTTATAAAAATGATTAAGAGCTACCTAATTATGTTTAATAGAGTCTCATTATCCTAGTTAATGGGACCGAAAGTTATTCAAATTTGATGGCATTTGACGAAAACGAAATTTATTTCATTTCATGTCGAGTAGATAAAAGCAGATAATTTCACGTTGCTTGATTTTATCGAAATTTAATATGAAGCGTATAACAAATTTCATGATCTTTCACCTTCAAAATGCTATAGACTTTCATAAACGCACTCATTCAATATGATAAATTATTTTATTTTTGTGTTAATTTACTATACAACTAGAAAACAGCAACTAGTTACATTGAGAAAAATTCAGTTATGCCCCAGAGAGAGTTAGAATTATACATCCCTCTTCAGAGCCTGTAATGAAATAAAATATTGCTCATAAGAACACAAATCTTGATGTACGTTTTCTCGTGTGTGTGTGTGAGAGAGAGATCTTACTACATATATCGTATCAGATGCTAATTCTTGAAATAAACCAAATTAACAGAGAATGATTTCTTCTAGCATTTATCCCCAATCATTTTCCATATCATGTAATATTTTTGCTTCTTAAAAAAATCTGAATTATCTCGTTAAATGAATTGGTAAAATATTCTGCTTATTTAATGCAATTCTTCTTCTGTACCGATGACGATTGAATCTTTGTAATAGTATCCACGCATAAAACTGTTGAATCTGAGTAATTTACTAATATATCGTTTAATTTAATTTTTAATAAATGACTGCAAGTTAGAACGTAGGTATATTACTATTCACCAGTTCAGATTCTATTTTATGGAGGAAACTAATTTACTTGGTTGAAAAAGGAATTATTTTCTTTTGGATCTTAAACTTATCTTCAAAAGATAACTAACTCCTTTTGTTCATTTACTTACGTTAGAATTCTCAAGATTGGGTTTCTTTGAGTTTTTCTGTTCCATATTAATACAATCGTCAATAAAAGAGCATGAAACATTTGAGCTAAAACGCTGACAGTACCAAAAGTCTTAGAAATCAAAAATTTTCCTCATGCATTTATGTTAAGAGAAGTTTGATAATGTAACGTTGGAATAAACTTGCAAATCTTAGTTTTGGGTGTGGGTGCAAAGATTGATTCAATAGCTTTCGGGATTTATTCAAAGCCAGAAAAATGTGACCTTTAAGAAGCAATAGCATCACTGCGAAAAAGAAAATAACAAGAAAAGCTAACCCACTACCATAGGCGAATTAAAAGCAAGACTCTCTAGGCGCGAGCCAGGTTCCTGGGCTGAAACAGGACACCAAAATGAAGAATTTTTATAAAAAATAACGCGATAGATTCTGTTATTCTCGAAATTCTGCAAATTTTTTTCCAACTAACCAAATATAAAAGCCCAGTCCAGATAAACTAGTATTTCGTCAATCCCATATAAGCAAATTTTCAATTTTCCAGGCTTGAGGAAGAGACCCTATCGTTAATGGAAAAACATTTTCTTGGGAACTTCATAGTGGAGTTGAAATCGTACGAATACTATTAAAATTCAAAAATTTTCTTATATTGAAAGTTAGGTTTACAGTCACAGCGGCATTCTAATCTGCGTTTTATTATAATCTAAATTTTTGTGTCACTTTTTCATTTGATTTGATAATAATAGTTCTTAATTTTTAAAAAACGTATTTCTTGGAATTCATATTCGACATATTAATTCATATCAACATATTAAACAGTGTTAGTTCTGTTTCATTTTCTATGTAATGATTGTAACACTCTATTACTGAGCTATTTTCTAAGATTTAGTTGAATAAAAATAGGTATAAAGTGTATAAAGTGTAATTTTTTGTTATAGCAACGCATCTGAAACTATGTTGTAAAAATATACGCCAGGTAATATTTTCATCGCAATTTTCAAGTAAAAGGAATAAGAAATCAGCAATTAAGTTTGTTATAATACCAGCAACTGGCTATAGTTTGATGAAAATATATTTTGAAATGTATTATATTCTTAAAACACACTCTTAAACTGGATTTCTATATTTTTTCCATCTTTATGTTTTCATATTTGAAACTAAAATTGAAAGAAACAATTTTTTGTCTTGAAAAGAGTCAAAAACTATTGTAGAATTTCAATATCGAAAGACAGATTAAATAGTGTGACTCTATTATACGCGGAACGAGAACAATTTAATAACATTAGAACTTAATAATTTGTTTAAAAATAGTTATAATTGTCTACTTTTTAGGAATTGTATATGAATCTTATATAATTTTACATCACGTTCAACAATTATGGAGTATTTCAAAAACCGAAAAATATTTTTTATTGTTAAGAATTAATATATCATCTCAATTTCATCATTTCAATAAAACATCATGGTTGAAGTTTTTAAGTTCATGAACTTGTATTTCATAATTGCGCGTTGCGCGTTTTTCATAATGTTCATGCTCCTTTCAGACTTTTCTGAAACCTCTTAAAGATGTGTAAATTAAAAAGGTATTTTTTACTTACCGTGAATGATTAATAAAAATATTCTGGCTCCGCATTTTCATTGTATTGTTAAATAATCTGAATAGTTTTCGATATGATGCGAATATTGTATAAAGTTTCAGTTTAAAAGTAATTCGTGGAACAATTTTTGGAACATCTTCTTTTTACATACAAATTCATGCCTCAAAAATCTTTTAAATAAATAAAAAGAGGAGAGTTTACTTTGATTTAGCTAGATCAACGTCCTGTTTTGAAGCTACGCGAGGGCTATTTTGGAACGGACCTTGTAAATGATGGTCAGATGACAAGAACGACTCCTGAGCTGGCATCCCCTCTCCAAACATTTTCACCACACCAGCAGGAGGGCGTTAAATACTCGACAGATTTAACGTAAACCAGGCCCGTCTACACGGCGGATCTTTCTTTCAAAACCTGCGACTCTCTGGTTCCGAGACCGAGATGAGGCCACCATGGTTCTAAAAAGAGAAAGAGATTCAATGGTTTATAACAAGAACTTCAAATGAAAAAGACAGCATACAAATAAAAAGATGCATCCAATATATTGATATTAATATTTAATATTAATTGTCATGTTTCTTACTTTTTTATCATACATACTTCATCTTACTTAGCATTAAATTAATTCTCTCGTTGACCTTAATGAGTCATGAAAAGTTTTGTAAACAATAAAAGTTATTTATTCTATAGTAATACAGTAAGTAATTTTATTCAAAAGAAAGCAATTACTTTTCTTCTTATATACAAGGAATGCTTAAGTTCTCTTGATAATACTTAAGTATTTTGGCACGCATATTTAACACATAACTGATCATTGTAAAACTAAATATTTTTATGGGGTATCAAAAATTTCCACTTCCCTGATTTTAAATAAATGTTCCAATATACTGTAGGAATAATCGTTTGAATATTCATTGTCTCCTTAACTTACGTTTCCTGAAAAGTGTTTTGGCTGCCTAAATTCCCCAGTGGTGGGTTTAAAAATCAATCTGCAGCCGTCAAATCCGCGCGGGTGTTGCTAACAGATGGCCAGAGACATTCACCCGTTACCCCCCTGGAAAAACAAACCCCCTCTTGCTAGCTAGGAAAAGAGCCAAAAGGATGTTGGTAGCCTTCTACTTGCGATCCTCCTCCCCCTTTCATGCTCTCCACCCCCACTCCCTTTTGTTGACCTTTCTTTGGAAGAGTCGGAGCAGCTGGACGAGACTGCGTGTCGAGCACCGGGTACTTCGCAGGCAGCTCGGCCGGACTAGGAGAAGCAGTCTTTCGGCTATCTCTTCTTCGAATGCAGCGTTATGATGAAAAGCTTGTTGATGATAAAGCATTAGATTGATAAGTCTGTTTAATTTTTTAAATAATTCTATTGAATCATTTAGATTAAAACATTGTACAAAATATGAAATTTCCTTTTTGGGATAGTTATTTGCAGGCAGGGCCGTCTTCAGAACCGTAACTAGGAATTTGAGAGCAATGGCCAAACAAAAATGCCCAGCAATCAAAATAATTGAGGAGCAGATAAAGTTATATAACATGTTTATTATTATGCATATTATAAATTTATCATATTTTATGCAGCATATTTATTTTTAGGTATTTCATTTTAAAGAGATGTTATATTTAATATTATAATTAAATAAATTTTCTAGTTCAAAATTAAATTAAAATCAGTATTGTTAATTTTTAGGTGCTCCGGATCACCGTAGCCCCTGGGCTGCGGCCGAATTTGCCCATTGGATAAAACGGCCCTGTTTGTAGAACTACATCAACTTTCTATTAGCTTCAATCTTCAGCTGAAAAATTTTTACCTAACTAATTTATCCGAATACCAAATATATAAATGCGCATAACCTCTAAACAATAAAATAAAACGACCAAATAAACAATAAAAGTTTATATCATACTGTAATTTTATAATTTTTATTATTGTGTTTTAAAATCAAGATAGCTTTATTAACTATTTTTGTCTACTAACATGAATGAACCTGAGAGAAACATGAATAGTCAGGGATTCCGCATTCCCGAAATAACTCCAAACTGGTCCATTTAAGGTAACGATTCATAGTTTTAAAGGACTTGATCCGAGTTGTATTTCTTTGCCTGGAAAGATTTGCAGTATTTCAGTGCATTTAAATTTGTTTTAGATAGATTTCTTGCTTTGTAATATTTTCAAAAAAAAAAAAAAAACTGAAATTTTAGATTAAAAGGAATGATCTACTCCCAATATTAATTAGTTTCACTGAATTAATGGTGATAATTTCCCTTGTTGCTTAGCATAAACCCTTTTCTTGCATGACGAATAAGGAAAAAAATATTAATGATCTCATGCTTGGTCTTCTTGGTGTTATTAAAATAAGCTTCATTAAAGTTAGAAGAAGGAATTAATCGATATAAGGAATACAGATTTGAACTCATAAACATGTTACAAAATATAGTTTTATTGTACTTTTAGGATAAAAGTGCAAGAAATTTAAATTTTAGAAAAATTTTTTTCCAGTTCTGGTAAAAATTTGCTTTGATGATCAATCCAAGAATATTATTTATTTAAAAAACATTAAGAAACTGTGTTCGCTTTGAAGTATCAAATTTCTAATGGAGAAAATTTTTCGAATCATTAAATATTCTTATTGCTCAGTAGTTTTTTTAAGTTTAAGCCGTATTAAATTTTGTTTAACATCGAAAACATAATGTTCGAGTATCTTTGGAAATATAAATCTATGCTTTCTTTTGAGATATAGAAATGAAATCCCGTAACACCCATGTTATTTAAGAATATACATTATTATAATAAATCGTCCAACAGCTCTCATTATGAACCAGTTTCAGTTTCTAGCTCTCAGTATTAAACACCTCTCTTGTGCAGTTGGTGCCAACAGGAAAATGTTACTTATTACACACCGAAGATTGGTTGTCATATGGCCTATTCAGAAAGATAGACATGTGGCAGACATTGCTCCTCATGGCAATTATAGAGTGAAACATCAAATTTCAGCCATTATTTTATGTCATAAATAATATCAGTTAGAAATATGCCTTTCATTTACATTTTTAGTGCTGCATTTTGGAGATATATTACTAATATAATAGCTCAGATCCTCCGGTAACGCTCTGACGTCACCAACAATAAAACTCGAGCCATAGCACTGCGAGACGTTAAACAAAATTATTTCATTGCTAGAGCACCTAAATTTCAGTAATTTTAAATTTAAAAGAGTAATTGTCGCTCTATTTTCAAATTTAATAACTCTAAAATAGTGAAATAAAATTTGCTATCCATTGATATAAAATTTATCTTGCCATGATCAATAGTTCCCGAGAAAATTTTAATTATATTAATCATATATTTCAAATTAATTTCCGTTTCTTAATAGAAAGTATTGAATTACGTCAGTGGTATATCATGCGCATAATATAGTTTGGACGCCACGATGCATTTAATTATTTAGTGCAATCGTGATGACATAATTTGATATTTTGCGGCAACGTTAAAATTGACACAAAGACATCTGAAGTACAAGGAAAATTGTTAAACAACGATAAATACTTCACACGGAATGTTGTTTACCAAGAGGTTTGTTAAATAAAGAAATATGTAAATAATACGTAAATAAAAAAACATTTCCTGTCATAAAACATATGTTTATTTTGTTTTCTATCAATGTTCAACATTTCTCTCGCATATATATCTATTTAAACACGTCAAATTTGACGGGAAATCTCTCGAATGAGGAGGTAATTTTCATCCGTCATACCATGACGGGTGATTTTCTAGTTTTTAATATATCTGTGTTCACTTCATAAAAGAAAAAGATCTAAATTTTTATCTTCTATATATATTTTCTCTAAATATTTACCATTGAACTACAAGGTTTGTTGTCGAGAAAGTGTACCAACAAACTGCTATACAAAACGGTTCATATAAAATTTTGAATTTGCTTGACATATAATTTAAGGAATTGGACAGATGATGTAAGTAAAATATAGTTTATTATTTTCCTGATCATATACTCGAAATTTGAAGCTCGTTATAATTGTATTTCAAAAATACGTTTTCAGCTTATACAACTGTTAAACAATATAGAAATGTGTTTTCTTTTGGCAAAGGAATACTAAAAAAATTTCAGTTTTAATTATAACTTAATAATTATAATTTCCAAGTTTTTACCCTAAATTGAGCTTAAAAATATAGAAATCAACTCAAGCGAAACACAATATTTTTAAGTTTGAGCATGCCATTAACTAAACGCAGATGTAACTATAGAGCTTTTAGATAAAAAGTAAATAAATAAACAACATAGAACTTCGTTACCTATGACAAACAAAATTAATGAACTGAAGAGGTGCGTCTTGCATAAATATATTGAAGAAGAGTACACATATTTTGCGTCATTAGTTTACAGCAGGACTTCAAAAGCTTTTCGCACTGGTGGTTTCCTTTTCACCAAAAATAGTTTTTGCGTCATTAAGAGTATAGATAGAACATAGAGGTAGGAATACAAAATAAAACACACAAAAAGGTGAATTAATAATAATGGCAAAAAATCAATTTAATGCATCTGCTTGATAAACTCAAATGAAATATATGACATGATTGTTCTCTCGTACGCTTGTTCATTAGTATTGAGTATCCAAATAGAAGCAGTTAAGAATGCTTTTAATTCTCTCTGCACGAAAAGCTCTCTTACACAATCTCATTTGGGGCCACAAGCTTAAGATGCCCTTGTTTCCATACCTATCAGTTGTACAAAAAAATTTTTTCTTAACGTGATTTGGCCAGTGCTTTTTCTTGCTTCGAGCCTCGTTAAATTTTGAAACTCACACGCTTCATCTTAAATAACTTTATTATCCGTCAAGAAAGAAGCAAAGATGAATAAATCAATAAATGAAAGTGAGACAATCACCCGGCGTGCTAGGAAGCGAGTAGACGGTGCATGCTGTCAAACGGCGTGTTGTAACCGGACGCTGGGCTAAAAGGTAGGGGGAATCAATGTTTCAGAGGAGGAAGATTTATTCTCCGCTTCGAGTTGCCGTCACCAAGTCATCCGCCATCTTGAAAGCAGCAAAAGGATCGATAGTCTCCACCCCTACCGATTACAGGATGACTCTTCTGTCTCCTCCTACTCCATCATCGACTCTTTCTTTCCGCCTTCCCGCTGCACTTGAAATGCGAACCTGCAATGCCTTCGAGGAGAAACTTGGGAATTGCGGCGAGGAGGGTTCCTCTCGCGGAATGTTTCATCCGATGATTGTAGGGGTTTAAAAAATAAATCGGCTTTATGCATGTGGTTTTTAAAGTCTGGAAGAAATGGTCTGAAGAGTCAATTTCAATCTTTTAAAGTTCTTAAAATTGTATGCAGCAAATGGGATTTAAAACTGAAAATAAGTCTGTTTTAATAAATTTCAGTTCTCTCAAATTATTTATGCAGATAACATGATGCTTTTCAGTGTTAAAACTCCGAAAGAAATACTTGAAGCTGCTAAAATGATATGTATTTTAATTAGCCCTAACCTTTCAAAATTTGAGCTCGAGATTGAACCAGGAATAATTATGTTATATATTCCGTTACAATCGCCTTTTAAGTCTGTTAAATGTAGTTTTCATTCATATTCAGAGGAAAACTGTTAGAACATATACAAATAAACGAATTACATAGCGTTCAATAATCGAAGTCTTATTTTTTCCCCCATGTAAACTCCAGAAATAACAAATTTGAATTTAACAAGCACAACAACGCCTTGCCATAAACGAGGAAAGTTCATTTTATATCATAAAAAATCGACAAGTTTGGAAAATTTTTAATAATAGTCAGAGATAAAACTTAAATACGGTTTCAGAATTCTTCTGTCACGTATGCAAATTTTTCACATTTCTCTGCATTAGCGCTGAAATTTTAGTCGTTTATGTTAAATTTACTCTGATTTTTAATTTTTATTGAATAAATATAGGAAAAATATATCAAGGGAATTATTATGAATTTCACTGCCAACAATTTTACTATTTCCATTCCTTTGTAGTAAGTACATCCCCGAAGATTTCTAAGAGATTGTAGTATAGAAAGTATTCGACCGGCTGTACTTTTAAGTAATAGAAATAGACCACAGGGAATATTTCTAACGGAAAGCTGTGTTATATTGCATACTTTTCTTTACACACTTTTCTTTCTAGGGTAAATTTTAATGAATAGCACACAGTTTAAGCGCAACCTTCATCCAAAAGTTCTCTATAACCAAGGGTTCACTATAGCTGATTTTTCAAATATTGGCTACACAAAATTTACTATAATCCTTAAGCACATTTTTGTGTTGAGCAAATTAATTAAACTTAATTACAATTATTTATGGACTGTAATAAATGAAAATAAATATTTGTTTTTTAAAAATTAAAACGTGAAATTAATTGGATTTGCGTTTCACATCTTCTTGGTACCGTTCACATTTTTCTCGTAGGCTGAGATTACCACCTTACTATTTTTCCAAATGATCCCCATTGTAGATTAAGAAAGAGAAAATGCCCTGCAAACATCAGGCTGACTCTCACCATTTTTCATTCTCTTAATAATGTTCACTTCGTCCTCGATGGAAAAAGCTTTGCTTTTACTAACACTACACATTTTAAATGTCAGCAACTCAAACGATATTCAGATGATATTTAAGACTACGTACTTTCTCCCCCCCCCCTCTCTTTTCTTTTTTTTTCACGATTTAGAATAGCTATAGTAACAAATATTTTTTTTTATTTGCCTGCATGTGATTTCCCTAGATCTGAAGCAATTCAGCTTTCAAACTGTTTCCAAGCAATTTAAAATGCCAAAAGAATTTGAATTGCCAAAAATAAATGTATAAAATGACAGTAATTTTCATAATTTATTTTCCCCTCGAATAAACTAGTTTGGTCTAGCTGAGGAATAGAACAAGTAGAATAAGAAACAACAACACAACATAAACTAGTGAAAACCGTGATTGAAGCAACCTCCGATTTTTTAAAACTCGATTTCAGGTTCTAGTAGATGCTTTTTAAAATGCAAATGCATTATTTAAAACTTAGATATTTCGACTGATTATGCGAGAAAATATGATTTGGAAAATGCTTGTGATGAAGGCTTATTTTCTTAAATGTAATTTAATTCATTTAGGGACATGATTGTGCAAATAAATAAATAATAATAATATTAATGGAGGTAGTAATAATTTGTTAATATGTAATTATATCATTATTGTAAGACATGTTTTATTTACCATATCATTATTAACTCTATATTAAAATAATCAAAAATATTTCTATTATTTCGTTTATGGTAAGTAAAATAAATTTCCTTGCAACACGATTGTGACTGATATCTCATAATAAACGGACTGTGTATAAGTGCCGTAACTTGTTTTTGTAGCAAAATCATTAACTCTTATGTAATTAATCAGAAATATTTGCATTATTTCGTTTTTGACAAGGAAAATCGATTTTCTTTCAACTTGTATGTTGGACTAAAGTTATTTTACATTATTTCTACAAAATACGATGCATGATAATTGTTTGTCTTTTTGCCTTGATGAATCCAGTATGCTTTTCAAAACGAGCCTACTATCGCACTCCCTGAACTTGAAACCGCAGACGTTATACTAAACTACTCTCGGCTGTCAACGTGGGGGCGTACAGAGTACCAGAGATATGAAGAGCCCAGCCTGAGTCAGCAGTTGTTTACCAAACAGAGTGGCACGCGCCTTCTTTGAGGGGCTGGGGGGACTGCACGCGACTTCAGGTGTTCCGTGCGAATATCGCGGGGGCGGACTGCGTGAAAGGGGGCAAAGGGGGAGTCTTTGTCGGATGGGCTGTTATTTCCGAAATAAACAAATCCCGCTCTGCCCATAAAAAATAAGGCTGCGCTACATATGGTTATTTATCGCTAGTATGAATTAAATCCAACAGAAGAAGAGCAAAATTAAATCGCTTACTCTGGAAGAAAGCAATTCTAAATGATTAGTTGCGTGAATTGGATGGCCAGACCTTAATTTTAAAAACTTAGAGGTAAGACGTTAATTTTCTTTGATTTTGATAGTCTTTCATGCTTTAATCATGTTCTTACTCTTCACGCTACAATTCATTTCTTGGTATTGTATTTATATTTTGCGATCTGTAAAAATTAATTTCAACGCAATTTTTTGTACTTTTGGTCTCGTTTTGGTATTCGGTTTGAGTGCTCATACTTGCTAGTTTAAGTAATGTTCATGCCTTTAATTTGTTTAACTGTATTAATTCTCGTCGATATTCGCGTTACGAATGAATGGAAAAATAAATTATTAATCCATCATCTAATGTAATGCAATATAAAGCGATTAACAGTCATTACATCTTTATTCATTTTGGCAGATTGATGTTTAATATTGGGAAAATATCCTGATGGCTTATTAATCACATATATCTCTTCCTTGAGTGTCACTGTTTTCTCAGTCAATATGCTTGATTTTTTTAAAAAAATTTCTTTATAGGACAATCCATCCGTTTCATTCCTCTTCACCCATATTCAAGGGGGAAAAACAAGCAAAAGAATTACTTAGTCCCCTTTACCTATTCGGTTTGTAATGCTCATACTTGCTACATTTAATTTTTTTATTCTAATTCTTTACAAAATTCGTATTAAAATTGATTGAGAAAATAAAGAAATCAACTGACTATCTATTTTACGATAAAGCGATCAACCGATGTTAAATACTGTATTTAGCTCGCTTGATTAGTTTGATATGCAGAAAAGGTCTTACTGGCTTATTAATCAAATATATTTATTCCCCAGGTGCTGCTCAACCCTCAGTCTAAATGCTTTATCCTTATTTATCTTCTTTAGAAGACAATCGGTATGTTTTTCTTCCCGCACTTTCAAGAAAAACAGGCAAAAACAGTATTTGCAAAATCTTTTATCATAAATAAAAGCAACATATCATGTTTTCTATATAGAGAAGTTGGTATTTTAATTAGCAGATATATAAATCAATCGTTCATGTAGTTGACATAATTAGGTTTCAAATTTCTGCCAGAAATCTATTGGCATTAAAAAGAATACGTTGATTTATGGAAGTAACAAAGAGAAAATTATTTAACTCTTTCACTTGGTTAGAAAACTTATCAAAAATAATAACCGAAATCTATATTTGGTATTTTAAATTGTAGAAGTTTGGTACAATATAACCTTGAATGCCAGAGGAAACTATGCAGAATTTGTACAGGCATGTATATGTGCGCTTTTTAAAGGTAAAATAAATCTCTATTGTTAAGTAGAAAACAACAGAATTAATCAAACAGAAATATAGTTTTTAAAAATGCATTTCAAGGAATTATTTGCATATTTCGAATGACTTGAGATATTACTTCACAACTGGTATTTTAGATTTTGCTTTAAACTGAACTGATCGGATTGCGAATATGAATACTAAAAATTTCAAGCTGTAGTCTTTTAGCGGAATTTGTTCAGGAAAGGAGCATTAGATTTGAAAGTTACTTGCTTTTACCAGAGTTGATAGTAAGTATTAATTTTTTTAAGTGGTCACCCAAGAACAAAAAAAAAAAAGACAGAGGACAGAAATGGTTTACAACTAAACAGTTATTGACCAGAAAAAATTTTAAAAAAATATCTGAGTGTTAAAAATGCTTTAACGCATTATTTATTATGAATTATTCTTGTGTTTCATTTATTTAGTACACTGTTGTCTATAAAAACACTTGTTGCAAAATTCTATGAAAACTACTGCATTCTCTATTTCATACCGATCTAAGTCTAAATTTATTTTATCAAAACTAGCATGATCGAAGAAAGGTTTAGGATCCATATGCAACTTGGCGACAGTTTTTGACGATTTTTTTTTCTATATCCCTCATTGTCATCAAATTTGGATAATAATTCGGACGGGGGCATCTAGCACGGTCCAACCCAGACGCGGATCAGTGAAAAAGAATATTTCTTTGTGTATTCTTCTTTTGATAGGTGAATAAAAAAGAAAACATCGCTGAAAACTGGGGCACTTTTCTTATGAGTTTTCCACACCTATTTTCTATGGGGAGAAACGCGTGGGCGTGAGGCTTAGAGTGTGTTAGTCCTGTTTAGGCTCTTTTAAATCGAAGCGCCTGCTATTCTTTTGTTGGACTTGTTTGCTTAAGAAGCTTTCTCTGTGACCTACAATTCTTTTATGTTTGTTTCCCTGGTTCTTTTTCTCCCTCTAACGGTATAACGCCTACTCCGTAGACAAATCACGCATAATATAGGTGATCGTGATCGTGTTATTCTTTGAGTGTAAAGCACTGATTTTTTTTATTCCTTTACAGAGGGTCTATACTTTTTTTTTGCAATGCAAATTTTGAGGCCTTGCAGAGGGGCAGAGGAACTTATCAATCAAGACAAAAAAAAGCTCGGTGAAAATTATTTTGATGTATTACTAGAAGTTGACGTTTAATATGATTAATCAAGAAAAGGAAATTGAGTCTTAAAAGATTATAACTTTATTTTACGGTATGACGTGGAAGAAAAATGGCAAATTGCTGAATTTCACTAGATTTTATTTCACCTTTCATTATCTATCAATATTAACTTCTGTTTTTTTTTATAATACAAAATCTTTCACTTCAAATAATTGTTCATATTTTTTTTAATGGGGGGGGTTAAAAATTGCATGGACAATCGATCGCAAGAACACAGAAATAACAAGTATTTCTATTTTTTTTTAATTCGTTTTCCTGATAAAAAGTTATATTACTCTATATAAGAAAATTAAAATTGTCTTGAAAAGCTAATAATTAGTAAGAAATCTTATAAAAATTACCTGTTAACACAATTTATATACTTGTAATTTTCACAAACATTACCTATTTTATTTTTACAAACAAAAAATAAATAAATAAAAAGAGTTGTATATTAACTGTTTATTAACACAATAAAAATTGCATTTCAATTTGAAAATAATTTAAAGGGCATCGTAATAAAAGTCTAAAAAACTATTTAGTATCACATACACTATTCTACAATCAATTGAACAGAATGTTATACCTTAATTATCCCAAGATAAATATTGATTAGGTTTGGAAATTTATTATTCTGCAACAGTATCCTAAAGTGAGTCAACAGTTTCTTATGTTATTATTTGCAAAAAACACTATCTTTCAATTATTTCATGCATGTTTGTTGCATGCGATTTGTTGTTTACATTTCATTTGTCTATGAATGATGCCAAAATAAGATAAAAGGACTGTTCCGTTTATTAAATTTTTTTTATCCTCAACTGAATAGAGGCCTCGATAGCGTAGTAGGCAGCGCTTCTTTCTCGTAATTTTCAACTGAGCATCTGCGTTAAATATGAACTGCTTATATTCTTGTAATGAATGGCTGTGGTTTTGTTTGATATTTATCTTCAACTGAGCAGAGGCCTCGGCAGCCTAGTAGGCAGCGCTTCTTTCTCATAATCTTCAACTGAGCATCTGCGTTAAATATGAACCGCTTATATTTTTGTAATGAATAGCTGTGGTTTTGTTTGATATTTATCCTCAACTGAGCAGAGGCCTCGGTAGCGTAGTACGCAGAGCTTCTTTCTCGCAATTTTCAACTGAGCATCTGCGTTAAATATGAACCGCTTATATTTTTGTAATTAATGGCTGTGGCTTTGTTTGATACCGTAAAAATTAATGGACAATAAAAGAATTTGGAAAGTTACCGAATTTGGACCGCCTGGATATTTTTTTTAATATACAGTATTAAAGAAGTAATTTTAATAAAAAAATAATTAATAGAGTTGTTAGTAGTTATTTATCTTCAAAATAACATAATTAACTTTCTATGAAATACACTTTAAATTAGGAAAAAAAATAGCTTAAAAAATTGTGTCATCAGTTCAATTAAGGAAAGTGGTTGCCTAGACTGGGCCACTGGCTTCTGATATTAAACCACATATTTCTTTAAGCACAATTAGAACATATATACTTTTTAAATCACAAATTCGCGCCGCACATAACATATGAACCCAAGTATTACATTTCATGCTCTGTATCAGTTCTTCTTCCATTGTTTTCTCACATATGATACGAAACTACGTAATCTTAGTTTTATTGTTCTTGAACTAGCATTTGATGTCTTTAATGTACATTTTTATATTGGTTTGTTCTTCTTCTAATTTATAAAGACTGCTAGGGATTATAACTGCTCTCTGGGCTATTCCATTAGTTCAAAATGATATTCTCATTCATTTAAACAGTCCAATTTAGGCAACTGTTGTCCAATATGCATTAAATTATCTGAGCATTTAAAAACATTTGAGAGGTTTTATACTATAATTATTGTACAAACACTTTTTTCATACCTATTGTTGGCGCATGCGTACCATTTGCAAAGTGAAGTGGGATGTTGCGCATGTGCCCAACCTGTAAGTGACGCTCGTGTATTTGACAGAAATTGGTTGGCTGTAATTCATAAATGACATGGGTAAAGGAACTCTCAACTGAAACCCACAAATTAAGTATTAAAAAAGATAAAAAGGTATTACGTGCACTGTAAATACTGTAAAAAGTGTGTTGTGTGATGTAAAATAAAATATAAAAAGAAGAAGCGCCGGATGGTCCGTCATTAACTAATTACATAACGAAAGTAAGAACACCTATATATAAAAATTTGTTATAAGACATTGCATAAATTAAAATAACATCCATAAACAAGACGATGCTATCTACGTATTGGGCTTCATGCCTTTCTTTCTCCAACATTAAAATGCTTTTATTTCTAAGATGAGTTATTTCTTTACGAAACCCAGAGTTAACTTTATCAGTTTTTATTTAAAAAAATCCTTTTTAAACTTTTAAATATTTGAGATATTCTTGTGGAGTTTTTGTATTCCCTTTTTAATTTGTCGAAAAAAATAACATAACTTCATTCAAATTCCTAGATAGATATTGTTTAGAAATTTGATAAAAGATCTAATGAACACATTTTAGCTGAAAATATATAAATTATTTTAAGTATTATAATTTTTATGCTTTTCCTGTAACTATCAAACTGGGGAGATGTTTTTGGCAGTTTGCTTGAACTTGAATATTTTAAATATTAAATTTACAAAAATTCCATTGTAAATTTACAGTGATTTAACAAAAAAAAAAAACGCAGCCTAAGAAGCAGAGACTTTTCTGCCTGAAAGACCCTGTTAAAGTATTTCTTCTGAACGAAAACATTACAAAATTATGAATCATTTTTAGTGTGTTTAAATACTTTTGGAGTGTGGATGTTGCAGTTGTAACATGGAATTTTTACCATGAATTAGTAGTGACAGACATTAAAATTTAAATTTAATAATCTGACTTCAATATTAAATGATAATATCTGAAATTTTAAAGAAAGCATTTTCATCGACATCAAAAAAGGACAAATTTCGCTTCAGCTTGCAATCTCCTTTAACAAACAAAACAAACTTTCTCTTTATAAAATTATACCGAAATGTCCAATAGATCATTATTCCTAATATAACGGAGACTATTTATTTTACAAAATGAAAAATATCCACGAAAAAAGATTTTGGCCAAAAAATCACAACAAACTTAAACATGTCCCAAACTTGTTGAAACTATCATTTTACTGCGTTACAAAGTGTTTTTCTGCAAGTTTCCAGAAATTTTTTCTTTATTTTATTTTGACTGATATTTTCTTTAGAAGCGCTAATTGAAGACTATCAAATTTCAATAAAAAAATGGACTGAAACTGATATTAGGCGCATCTTTCTGTTAGCATTTGCTAGATGACATGTTATGTTTAACATCAAAAACATCATACCATTTTTACTCTGATTCGATGATAATTAAGACAAGGAATCGTTTTTTAAATTAAGTTTATCAAGAACATAATTTTAATTTTGCTTAAATTACCTGTTTCAAAATAATCTCGTTTTTAATTCTTACAAAACATTTCTATTGGAAAGGAATCATAATTTGCTTAATTTAAAGAGCTAGCAACATATATAAATAAATTATATATGTTGCTTTGAGAAATCAAACAGAGAAACTGAGGAAAAAAATCCTGAAATTTATAGTATGAAAATATCTTTTACTTTTTAAACCTAATAATTTAAAGGTAGAAAAAAAAATGAAATTCTCTAGAAATTTTCGATATCAGAATAAGGGGGGAGAATAGAAATAAATGGAAATAAGAAAGACGATATGAAACACATACATGTTATTCTCATTCTAACTAAACTAAAAAAGGGATGAAATTTTGTTCTCATATTTAAGTATTTTTTTACCAATATTAATTGAAATAATCCACTTAGAAAATGGAGAAGGTGGCTGTATATTTGGAGATAAAAACAATCGAAAAACGAATTGGGATGAATAAGCTGATTGAATGAATTAAATGATCAGCTTAATTTTTGTTTGTCGTTTGACTGGTATTTTATACATTTTATACAAATAAATAAAAAAAATTGTAAATCCATAAGAATATATTCCTATTCTTTATAAAATATAAAATCTGTGCACAACATGGAAAAGTCGGGTAATACATTTTTTTTTTCTGTTCACGCATGTTTGACCTAAAACATTTACATGCACTAAACAAAATAATTTATAGGCGTGCGAGGGAAAAAAACGGTATCATCCCCCATCTGGAGCCATCTTGGAAATAGCGCTGTTTGAGTAATGTTAAGTACGTCCCTTATGACAAGAAAAAAAGCAAACCTGTCATTTCGGAGACACGCACGCAATGCCCCTTCCCCTCCTTGCTTGCTTTCCCTTTTCGCGCCCATCCGCCTTATCAGAGCAATCTAATCGGAAAAATTGTGTCACTATTCATAAAGCAAATCAGCTGTTTTTGACGTCTTACTCATTTGCGCAAAAATGAACTTGCTACGCTCATCACCTGCGTTTGGAGGAGGAATGAATATAATCATTGGCTTCATTCCTATGCATTGCATTTTGGTATCAAATAATTAGTTCGCAATTTTGAGGGTTGAAAAAAAGATACAAGAAGCTAAGGAAGATGCATCTAAATATTAATATAAAAGATATTACTGTATATAAATAAAAGGGAATTTCTCCCCTGGACTTTGTCGTATACTTCCACAATGTGGCCCTTTTTGTAGTTAGCTTCGTAGTGTACTAAAGAGAATACGCATTTTTGGATAACTTCCTTTTGACATTTTCAAAATTTTTTAACACATCTAAACTTTGGATGTGAAGACAATATACCAAATTTCGTTTATCTAAGTCGGGTTTAAATAAGTTGGGATTTTGAGTCGACGCATTCACATACGCACGAATTAGATGGGTTAATAAATAAATTAAATAATAATAGATATAAAAATAATAATATAGAATATTAATAAATAGATAGTCAAAGGATTGATTCAAAATTTGATACAGATGCACAATTCTAATGATTGGATCATACGCCAAATTTTATTCATTTAGCTTCTTGCATTCTTGAGTTAGCTTGCTCCTATGGACATTCTTCCCTTTGGCGGATTTAATCCGAAATCCGACACAGATCTACACTTTTGGTGCAAAGACCGCATTCAAAATATTATTCGTCTGACACATTCCATTTTTGAGTTATTGTGTTTATACACAGACAGATGTAATTCCAAAAATGAGGTCTAAGACGAGGAGATTCATTAAAATCTCGTAGTTAAATATTTTTATATTTACAATACTTTCTCTTTCCATATTTCATATAATAGAAACTAAAAAGTTGCTTTCAAAAGAAACAAAAAGTAGAATGTTTCTGTTTGCAAATGAGGAAGAAAACGAGAAATCTATGAAAATAAAGCGGTAATGTTTGAGTATCTTATCTTATGAAGTAGATTACAGTATTATATCTTAGTTTTTCTGCAAGACTCGCATTTTTTTTCCAATATTTTTTACAATTATTTTATTTTTAATTTTTAAACATATAGAATTACTTTGGGAAAGAGGCCATTATATGTACACACGGCAAAAAACATTCGTCTTTGCCGCCAATAAATGAAAAAGTTTTCTTTTATTTTAGAACGTCTGTTTTCACCTGTCTAGTTCCTACAAAAGTTATGTCATTCGCTTAAATTTACAACAGTCATATGTCAAAATCATAAAATGAATGTTTTCTATTTTTCTTTCTCAAAATAAAGAAAAATTGATCAGATCATTTTAAATGCATAATGCAATGTTAGATATTTAAAGCACGTACATAATGTAAAAAAAGGGGGGGAACTGAAGAAAAAGTCGTGCACTGATACTTTTTTTTTTACCGAAGTCATCTCGCTATTTTTTATGGTTTGTTTTTCCAACCCGAAACAACAAACTAGGTGAAAAAAAGACCTGCTTTGATCTAAGTATATAGCAGAGATAAAATTAATTTCGACTTGCAGATATTAAGTTCATTCTGCTTAATCAGAGATCATGTGATTTTTCTCCCAATTTTGAGATGGGTTTGCCAAGGCAGCTTCACATCCATCAAAATTCACGTAGATACAACCAGAAATTTATTACAGTTATCTTTATTTTATTTATTTAATTTTCGCTAATTGATCGTACAAACTTCAGAGCCATTACAGGTAAAACTACAACTTGAAAATTCTGTAAGCCCAAAATAGAATAAGATAATAATACTAAAGAGGAATGGGATAAAATAAAGAAAATTTAATTGCATCATTCGTTACGATTTATTTTGTTACCCGTTCCGAGTATGTTTTTATTTTCCATTTCTTTTGTGTTAAAAATGTCAGAATTTTAACTTATCACACTGTGCTCTCGTCCAAATATAGTTATTTTTTATAAATTGCAAATTTTTTAATTGATGTAATGCTTCAATTTTTCATAACTAATTAATGGTAATGGAGTAGTAATAATGTATACATAATGTATTGTTGCATTCGACGTTGTATTCGAATAGTTTGAAATTTCAGCTATTGTCCCTTGTAGAACAACGATATTGGTCACAACTTTTTTTCTGATTAAAATTCGATTATTAAGTATTCCAAATATTTCTTATACCATGACAATGCCATCCAAAAATCGTTTGATTTTATTAAAATCTAAGATTAATTTGGAACAAACGACAAACATCATCTAAATATTTATGACATCAACTGAAAAAAAGTAAAAAGTGCATTTAAAATTATAAGTAAGAATATTTAGTGAGGAATGCTGACCAACACAAGCATTAATCACGCTAACACATTTCACACAATTTTCGCTATTTTAATTTTGTCATGTAGTTCCTAGATACCAGAAAATGAGAATTTTTGTTAAACTTGGACAAATTTTGTGAAAAGAGGAGTATCAGATCTACTTGTTTTCTGAAATGCTTTCCTTTAATTTAATTCTCCTTTTGAAAATAAAAAAGGCAATAATAATAAATAGATTATAATCGCTATTAAATTTCAAATAATCATATATTATTTTTATTTATAGCGAATGATTCATTCGATTTTAGTTACTTAGCAAATTTATTTTTACCATTAGGAATATCGTAAAAATGCTGAAAAGCTAAAATATAATCACAAATATCTTTGACACAATAGTACTTACTTGAAATACCTTCTATGGAGAATTGTAGAAAAGAAATTTTTGAAAACACACATGATTTGATTTGATTGGGGGGGGGGGATTTTCAGCAACAAAGGCTATTATCCCCTATTCATTCCAAAGTTCTTTTCAATCCGTAATCAAAAAAGAGATGAAAATTGCCATCAAAAGACGGGCTAAAAATTATTACCGATCTGATTCGATCAAGAGGGAAAAAATTGCACCCTCCGAGAAAGTCCTCCATATACTTTTTTCTATTTATTCTCCAAAACACACATAATTGAACAGCTATAAAAAAGTTAAATACAAGTTATTTTATACGTTTATTTTTTTATACGTTTATTTTTATCTCGAACCAGCAAACGATTCTTTGAAAATGTTGAATTGTTTTCTGTGGACGAGTTTTCTGGTTTGTTTACTTACAATAAAAACCTTGACTTTATCTGCTTGTATGTTGGACTTCCTCTTTGAAGATTCCATTCACTTAGCATTACACCGAAATTACGTAGTACAGGGACTTAAATGTAAACAAACAAAGCAGAAAACTCGTCCATATGCATTCATATAAGAAATCATTATGAAAATTCAGATAAACTAACAAGTGATTTTCTTCTTTCGGTATTAAAAATAATATATTCGGTATATTTTTTTTCATTTAAGCAATATAATTTCTAATAAAAGAAAATTTATTCTTTTTTTCACTGTGATCATATGAGCGAACTGATCTGTATACTGAAATTTTCGTAAACAATACATTAACGTAACATTTGAGGTGAATTAATGATAAATATAAAAAACTAAAATTTTAATTTCTTTCTTGTTAACAGATAAAATAATAGATAGCTGTTAATAATTTTATAAATTCTTAAAAACATTATACTAATATCAATGAACGATTTTTTTGTTGAATTATTTTGATTCTTTTCTGCTGTTAATTAAGAAACAGTTTCCGATGAGGATGAAATAAATGCAAGACCAATTTAAATACACTTTTTCAATTTGTAACTATATTGAAATGCACTTTAATCTTTCTAAGTAAAAGCCAATAATGATCGTGTTTAGAAAGTTATAAATTCTATTGCCCAAACTTTAGGGAAGTAAATAAAAACTTAGCGGTTTCATCTTTCGTATAGTGATTTTTTAAAAAGTGAAATGGACCAATAAGTTTGTAGCAATTCGAGAAGGGGGTTTCTGACAGAAATCTGATTCTTTTTCCAATTCCAAAAATAACTATGACTTTTAAGGAAATAAATATTATTGGCATGATCTCTAAAATTTCATTTACAGTATTTTTATTTTTTTAAAAATCATTTTTGAGAATGCTTTAGAACATTCATTCCATTTTTGATTCTTTCAATATTCTCTCTAAATATATCAATGGAAATCTGTATATCTTACAACATTTACATGTTTAATTTCCGTCAGTAAAGATACACAGAATACAATAAAACAACTGGTCTGTCGACTTACTGACAAATTTTGCTGAACCGCTTCATATATGATAATTTTCCAAGCTGTACCATATGTTACTCCTACAGTAATTATACCGCTAAACCAATTTCATCTTCGATTGTGAATGAATATCCCATATGGTGACATGCTGGTTGTACATACTAACAGAATGTTGCACAAAAGGAGATACAAACAAAAATAAGTAAAATGTAAGAACTAGGAAACTATACATCAAATAGAACAACAATTTTTCAATTAGGTATTATTTCCGTTGCTTTTTGGGATGGAGGAAAAGAGAGAGAGAGAGAAAAGGAAAAAAAAAAAAGGTGAGGGGCGGAGAGTAAGTGGTTGTTTACGAAATGCAGTAACCGAATCTCGCAAGGTTGAGTAATTTCATTCACTGTTTACAGGATGTTCCCGGTCCAGTGTCTACTGGAGCTTGCAAAATAAGTCAATCATCTGGGGGCCTGGCCCATGAATGTCCATTATATCGCTCACTGTCCACGGCTTCTGTTCATTTAACAATATATCTGCTCCTCTCTTCAATCTTTTGAGTCATTCCATAGCGATATGAATGTTTTGACCGTTTTTTGTTAGGTAATAAATTACGTGAGTGATAAAAAGTGAGAACTTCTCACCAGAATTTCCGCATTTGACAAACTAAAACTAAGTGTTTTTTTTCTTTCATTTCTTTTTACAAAAGAAGTGGGAGGGGCTACCTTTTCCTTTCGAAAAAAGCTTTTTTAAGCAACCGCAAGTAATTTTCATTGGATTAGAAATCTAGGCTAAAACTATTCATTTCTTTTGTTAAAAACAAGCTTCTCCACAAAAACTTTCCTTTCAGAAAAAAAATATTCTTAAAACTATTTCTTAAAAATCAAATTGCATTCGTAAAACTTTTTAAATATGTTTTTAATAAAAAAAAAATCCCATGCGACAAATATTAATAACTTATGGAGACAATTAGCTATCGGCAATTTTTAAAAATCGTCTGGTTCAATTGATATTCTCATTTTAATTATAAAATGTTTCAGAGGATAAAATAATTTTGGGTATTGTAATTTTCTATACAAAAGTAGTTTTTAACATCAAAAATATTAGATATGAAAGTATTTTAACCCCGAGTAACGCCGGGCATAATAGCTAGTTAAGTTATAAAACCCAGGTTAAGTTAAATTAACCTAGTTCTTATGTACTAGCATTTGTTTTGAAGCTGAATAAATCATTCTTCTGAATCTCTCAATAATCATTGGGTGGCTTTTCTCGCTGTTCATTTCTTACGAAATTGTTTCTGTAATAGTATTCTCTAATATTATAATGAATAAAGCGATTTTATGTTGAAGAGATGGATGTAACTTAACACAAGCCGAGTCAGTAGTAGTGATTTCCTTTCTAGAAATTCATCCAATTTCTTAAGCTTCAAAAAATGCCTTGTAAAGTATTTTCTTAACCTATTTAAGAAACAATGCTCCAAGGTTTAAATCAATAAACTCAGTGCTCCCCAACCTTTTTATCGCCGTGGACCGGTTAACGTTTGATAATTTTACCGCGGCCCGCTGAGGGGGTGGGGACGTTGATTGTTTATATTTTAGATTGTTTTGATTTAATAATTTCAATTTAATTGTATTTAAACATTAAAAAACATTTTTTAATAATTGGTTTTTTAATAAGCAAATATTTAAACATATTCAAAATAAAATACAGTTGCACCAAAAAATGAATATAAAGTGACGTAACATTTTAACTCACTAGAACGCTAAATCAATGAGAATCCTGAGCTTGTTTCTTTGCAACGAGACGGTTCCATCTGGGGGCAAGAAATCGATCACAAGGCAGTTAAGTTGAATAAAGGCTTATAAAAATGGAAATAGTTTAATGTTCCTTGGGCGGCCCGGTACCATTTGATCCACGGGTCGGTACCGGTCAGCGGCCCGGGTTGGGGACCACTGAATAAACTCACATCCTTATTCTTTCAGATAAAGTAAAATGCAAAAATAGTCGCCAAACTCTCAAAGATATAATCACTGAACGTTATCACTAAATAAACTTCCGTGCGTCTGCTTATTTTATTCACTATTTTAGAGCGATGTTATTTACCGCACAGTAGTTTTCAGTAATTCACCTGCTTCAGTTCTCAGTCTTTTGATGGTAATGGACTCAATTTAAGTTTACATGATACAGTAAAACACGTGGTGTCGAATTCAATGTGGAAGTGAATGTGCATCTTTATTGGAGGAAAAGCGTAAGATAGCGAGCATATAGTTTTCAGATGTCATGACCAATTACTTTTTACATATGACTGTCACGTCACATGAATTCACTACATTGTTCAAAATGATAAATTTAGCCTATAATAATACCAAACCAAAGAAGTTTTTCATCAAATCAAACTTCAAATGTTTCGAAATGCTTAAACGATTAAACAATCTTCAATTTTTTACTTAATTCTTCAAAGAGAAACTTGAATCTTAAATAGGTAAATTTTACATAATGATAATAATCAAATACAGAAGTGGCCGCTTGTAGAGATCACGGATACAATGATCAATCGGCTGTACTGATCAAAATAGCGTGGAACGGATCTCCTTTATCGAAACACACCGTTGGTTCTAGTGATCAGCAATTCGCTTGTAGTGGTCGGATTCGATGAGATGACGTCACAGAACATGAGGTCAATGATCATGAAGCGAGGTCAGAAGAGAAACCTTCATCAGTCCATGAAACTCTGCAAGCCATTCGTACATTAAGAAGATCAGTCCAATACTGTGCTGTATCCTTTGGTGAGCATTATTCATAAGAATGGTTTGTCCAACAAATGCTTGAATGCTCAAAAAAAAGAAGAAAAGGTTACTCTCGATAACATTTTTAAGGAAGCTTGAAAAATTAAATGCGTATGAATTTTTTTTCAGTTCTTTACATTTTATCGATATTCTTCTCAAAACGAATGAGTACATGCCAATAATGTTGCGTGGTCTATTTCTTCTGCTATCCTTGGATGCCTATAGGTTTGTATTATTTTAAGGCATTTTGGACATAATGATCATTCGAATGTAATAATCACTTTGTCTTTGACCCATAATGATCACTACAAGCGGTCTCCTCTGTAGATACATTTGAAAAATTTTAAGAAGATGTTTTTGGATTTTGAAATATCTGAGAAATGAAAGCCTACCGATTATTTGTATGGTTATGTTAAGTGGTTAACTGTCTTGACAATCATTTCAAGATGACTCTGTATAATGTAAGCAACAACTGAAAAATCTTATAACTTTCGATATGAATCATTTTCATTATCTGAGATTGAGTATTAGTATCCTTTGAGAGGAAATATTAAAAGAAGAAATGCATTATAAAAATGATCAAAATCCTCGTCCATATTAGTTTTGATGTCTTGAAAAGTTAGAATTCTTTATCGCAAAATCAATATTATCTCAGTGAAGCCCCCTTTTTCGATTGTGTTTCCTTCTTCTACCCTATTTAATATATTTTTCAATGACTCGAAAAGTTTTCTTTTTCAAAGATTACAACTCTGCAGTTAGCTAGTTTAAATTGTCTATCTCTTGTTTTACAATTGAATACAGTTATTCATTAGAGAACCGACTCCCAAACACAAGTTTCGAGAGATTCAAAAATGTTACAGAAAACACTATAAAGCTGGGGTTTTGTTCTAAAATTAATTGTTGCATTATAAGCAGTCTGTTGTGTAACAAATTTGCAGTTGGTTCAATTTTACACGGTAAACTACATACACTTAGATACAGCTCTCATTACTGAACCCGAAGTTCGTGAAATGATGCTTGGTTTCCATTGCATGACTGCGTCCAACTGAAATATTTTGTTCATTTGGTATCTCGCTCAACAATCCACATTCTAAACTTCCCCTCCATGAGGGCATAAAATTTGGTTTCTATAAAAAGCATTGGCGTAACTTAAGAAAGATTAATTAACATAAATAAAAACAGGGAATAGTTTTAACGAGGAGCGAGAAGCAAATGTTTATAAGATTCCCGGGCTGATTTTTGACATATTTCATGCTAGTAATCCACTATGAGATTACTCTGACGTAACTGAATGCGAATAACGTAGATTCATTTCGCGGTCAAGTGAAAAGAATGGTATCCTAATATTTTTATGCTCACTTTATAATGGAGAGTGAGTTCCCAGATTCAGTTTGCACCAACCCCGCTCATGTATCAAGGGCTTTTTTTAAAAATTATTTCCCGCCTTTTTATCCCTGTCGGGAACATAACAGAAATTCCCAGGAATGCATCAAAATTAGAAAGAATATAAAAATTAGTTATTTTTAATTGATATCAATAATAATTACACAAAAGAAGGATATTCATAAATTCCAAAATTTATACTCCTTTATATATTGAGTCATAAAATACAAAAAAAATGTATTAATTATTCATTTTTAAAGTATGAATTAAGAAAATATAAGCAATACATGCTTTTATCATTCCTTGTTCTTAGCTTTGTTATGAACAACCAGGCAGCAGAAAATGTCCTCTCAGCTTCAACTGATGTTGGAGAAATTATCTTCAAAGCCTCATCCAGTTTTATAATATTTCATGATCTATTTTCTGTTGAGTCAAATAACTGTAATTCTTGCTTCATTATCTTGGTCAAGCTAGGACTTTTGCTAGTTGAACAACGTAGGACCTTTGTTTTTGAGTGGATCGCTTTTTCTAATTTTTCGTACAACATTAAAGATTTCTTTTCCAAAGTTTTCGTGTTCTCTTCTTCTGAGTGCGAAGAGTTTGACAGTGATTCGTTTTCCTCGCAAAAAACTTTGTAATAATTATTTTAGCTTGTTGAATCAAAGAAATTTTATTTTGTAAACGTGAAAGATCAACAGTAACTGCAGCAGCATCATACTTTCTCCGAAAAATTTAAATATTGCATTAATCCAACAAAACTAACAATAATTTTTGGATCCAGAGAACATTTTATTATCATAGCAAATTCTGAGTTTTATTGGTTAAACTCTCCAATAATGTCAGCAAATACTCCTTCGGCAGTTAGCAAAGTCGCGTTTTGACAACATAGTTTTCTAGGTCAATTTTCACTGACTTCAAGACTGCTACAATTGCAGAGTTTCAAATTATACATTAGCTAAAATTTGTTGTTATTTAATATAAATTAATGTTTTTGAAATTGGTGATTTTATCCCTAAAAATCTTTCAAGCATTGACAACAAACTATTCCAGCTTGTTTTCATGTCTAAACAAACCATCTTTTCACAGCCAAACACTACTTTAACATAATTTTGTAAAATATCATTCTTTAGAGGTGAATTTCAGACTAAATTTACAATTTATTTGTTTCCGGGAATATAAAAAGTATGAAAATTTAACGATTTCCCCGGAACCCGGTAAAGAAACCCTATATGTGATTGATCAAATTATTACACTTTCAACACTTCTTTTTGCGAAGTTTTAATTAGCATAAACTGAAATCCCTCACGGTTGCTGAAATTTATCAATACCAGTTCAGATTATGTTTTCATGACTTCTGACCAAAATCAGAGAGGAAGATGTCTCAAAATTCCGTTTTCTGAACTTCACTCTATAAAGACGTGAAATCTAGTTTCTGCAGCAGGGCTTTAAAATGCATTCTATTATACTGATTCTTATTTTCATAGAACAGAACATTTCAAATATTTTTGATGAAAATAAAAGATGTTGATTTTAAATCTATAGAATTCGCTCTGTTACGTATAAATACTTTCCTAATATAGTAGAACTTGGCTGATTTGAACATTTTTAATGTTATTTAACCCTTGAAATTTCTGTTAATTTAATGTTAAAATATCGTTAATAATTCTAATTTATTTTCGTTAGTTAGGAATAAAAATCTTAAAAAAATACAAAAATTGTTTTTATTCCTGAACTATTTTTGATACTTAAATGCGTCCGAATCTTGTGTCCTCGGCGATCGTAGATGAATAATTTTTAAGACCTTTAATTCATTCGATGTCTTTCCTCTGTACAATATATTCAATCAAAAAAGAAATTGAAATGCTTCACTTAAAAAAAAACCAACTTTGAGCACGTTGGATGTGAATTGTTTACTTCGTTTTATTGCACAATTTTTGTATTCAAAGTGTTGTATACTGTTTACAATATTAATTACTTATTTATCGAATCTCATTCATAAAATCGTTAAAGAAGTTTAAATATAATTGTTATCATTTATTGAAATAACTTACAGTTTATTTATTAATTATTCATTATTCATTAAAACTGAGAAATATTAAAAATAAATATTTGAAAATTTTTAGTTTAAAAATCTTTTAAAAGTTTGTCGTTTTTCCTTTCTGTGCTCAATTTTAGACCCACCTTTTCTTAATTCTAATTTTTTGGTAAATCGAAATTTAATGTGGTTCCTTCAGCTTCGAATTAGCCAAATCCCAATGTATATTGATATGTTGAGTGTCTTAGTAGATATGTATCTTACATATTTCAAAAACAGAAAATTTCCATTGCTAAAGAAAATATTAAAAGTGCGACGAAACAAATATAATTTTTTATACGTATTAACTTAAATATTAACTTATCATTACGTTTTTCTGTAAGTACCAAAAGTTAAAGAAAAAAAACTGTAATAACTGTCTTAGCGATATCAGGGAACAACGGATTAAGTAAAGGAAGAAAAAAGGGCGTCTGAGAGAGAAACGATACCAAAGAAAAAGAATAAACTATTCCCCTCCTTTTCTTTTGTTCGAAGAATAGAATGTCTCAAATACGAGAATTAGGAGGCTGAACGCAGTGGGGGTATAAAATAGATCGCACGCGTAGCTGACAGCGAAAGAAAGATGCTGGTTACATTGAAGAGATGCGCTCTCCAACCAGATTAGGCACCAATTAGGGTTGCCGTTTCCAAAATGTCAATAAAATCGCCAAGCAGACGCCAAGAAATTTCATGAGTCAGCTTAAGATAACTAAATATTAAAAATAAAATGTTAAAAATAAAATATTTTGTCAATCATTTCTTATGTCTCTTAAATATCAGTTTCAAATAAAGCAGTAAATAATAATTGAACAGACCCTACTGATTGATATTGATTGTGTGGCAGTTGCGTACAAATAATTAACTCTAGATCAATGATCTTTTGTGACTGATATGAAAAAGTTTTGGAGGAGGATTCAATAATGTGAACGTTGTCTATAATCGTGGGATTTGAAGAAATTCGACATGAGTTAGATAAAAGTTAAATCATCATGGATAATTTTTATACTATGCGTTTTATTAGAGATATAAACTGTTGTTCAAGGAACTTAGATTTTAAAAAAAATGTAGGTGGAAAATTATAGAACAAATGAGAATTTTTTTTCTCAAAATAACATTTATATCCAGATAAACTTTTTATTTCCTGCCTAACTTGCAAAATATTTTTGCCAATAGCCATAAATTCGTGTTAACCTACACTACCTAACCTCTATTAACGTTGAGCTACAGATGATTGATTAGATGTTAATGACATGACATACACGCAAATGCGACTGTAGGCAATTGTCACAACACCAGGCAATTTGCTTCTTTAAAAATTTTGTTCAATTTTGCAAAATAATGAAATAATACTTTAACTTTGATGCCTAGTTTCTCAGAATGGGGATTAAGGAATCTGTATTAATCAAACAAATTAATATGGATTGTGATTAGTTCTCAAACGGGAACTACCTAAAATTACATTTTATTAGAAAAATTGAATTTCAGTGGGTGGAAGATTTTCTGAAATTAACTGACAGCGGCATAGTCTATGTTTGCACTTCGGTTACTCTCAGTTGCTTGTGAACTATTAATCAATCATCAATGAAATTCTATTTCTTCATAAATTTAATAACATTCTTTTACTACAGATGCTTGCTTTATCAATTTTGACGACAGTTAACTATTTTTAAAGAGCAACTGAAATTCCTTTAATGCGTATTTTAGAATCTTTTTTCCTTTCTAAAATTTAAAAAGCTATTTTATTTTAAGTAAATATTAATATCATTTTAAGATGGATAAATGTGTAATTGAAACCTAAATTACATATGCAATTGTAAAAAAAAATTCCTTTTCTTTGTTCCTCACTACCGGTATAGAATTGCCTAAGAAACTACCAGAAAAATAATACTCCTGCCGGCCGAATTCTACTCCTTGCAAATGAAATTGTTCGAAAATATGTACGTACGCATGTACAAATCTGCTTCACATCCATATTCAGAACTATTTTAAGTCATCTCAGATTTTTACTCCATGTTAGATTTCTGGTTCTTGAAATGGGGTTAGAATTAGCCTTGTAACATTTATTAGCTTGCAATCATTTCGGCTAACGAAACTTCTCTGTGTGAAGGCTGAATCGTTCTGAATACTGTCCAACAACAGCATCTCGATCAGCTGCTCCATAAAGAGAACCAGGACTTTAGTTATTGCATTAGTATCAATTGAGAACAGCCCATCTGCACTTGCACAGGCCCCTCTTCCTTCCTACCCCCACACGTCAACTAGAATCGGCACTGCTCTTCAAAAGGAAGAGTGCTGGGTGCTAAGCGAAAACAAAAGGAAAAGGCGATACTGTTTTTCTGGACAAGAGCATCTTCTCGCGTTTCCTTCAAGCGCTAATTTCCTGCTGTCTCCAGGAAGAGAATTACTTCTTGGATTCGAACAGAATTTAGTGCAGTGACATCTCAAGTTGACGGTACGACGAAAATTAATCTTTGTATCATTACGCCCAGAAGAATAGTCTTAAACATGATTAGTATCGTATTTAGGTCTATTTAATTAATTTTTAACACTGTGAACCGATGTTACTGATGTTCTGAGACTTTTAGAAATGCATATTACGGCAGGCACCATTGATTCGGTCGTTCGTGGCTTTCTACTTAGTGTCAACTTGAGTTCTCACTGGCTTTCAAGCGTACTAAGAGTTGATAACAGTATTGAAACTTTAATTATAGTGTTTAATTCTTAAAAAGTTTTAATTAGTGTCATCATTTTTGCTATAGTTGACTTCGTAACAGTTTGTTGCCAGAGAATGGGAAATAAATAATAATATTTGAGAAGTTTTTATGTTAACGATTAACTGTTAGATTGCTTCGTTGGTAGTCTACACCGAAGTTTCAACATGAGCTGTAGGGAAAGACCTAATGATTCTAGGCCATTGGCAAAAGGTGTGCATAACATCCTTTGATAGTCATGCGAAAGAAATGTCGAGAACTTTTGGAATTATTATTGCCTTTATTGAAAAAAAAGATTAAAATGCATTAAGAGACTCAGAAATTTGAATATTTTAATATTTTATAGCAGAGCTTCGTAAGCTATGGTTGTGACTCCAAGTGTTGGCGCTTAAAACTCTGACAAGGGTAAGACAAATTTCATACCGCCTTTTTCTTTCAGGTGTTTCAGTATTTATAAGCAAAAATAGTCAAGAAATTGGACTTCTAAATTTGCTGAATAACTACTTTTATATCTTTCAACTTGCCATTATTTAATATTTCGTTTTTTATTATTTTTCAATATTGGGATAAAGGCAGTCTTTTTGATTAGAAGTTGGGTGTAAAAATTTTTCTATTTTACCTAAAAGAAGATGGGAGAGAAAAAAAAAATTAAGAAACTTTGTTGAATATTTTTCATTAACTTTCAGTCACATGTATTCATTCTTTTAAATAAAGATACTTTCTGTTGATGGTAGAAAAACTTACTTAGTGGCCTTCTCTAAAAATGAGTCTATGCTTCATAGATGAACAAAATGAAAACACGTATGTAACAACGGTGGAAGGAAAAAGGGCAGCGTAGGAAAAAAAGGGAAAAGACCTTCCTACCTTTAGAGTTTGCTTACCTAGTATTAGGACTTGATAATTTAATAATTTGTTTGAGACTGCAGAAAAAGGGGAATGAAATATTTAATCTTCGAGTAATTGTTACCAATCTCTTACATCGTTAATACGAAATTATTGCAAAGAAATTCTTAGATGTCTTGTATGGCTCAAATGTTTAAAGTTAAAAATTCTTAGATGACGTGGATGACTCAAATGCTTCTTATTTATGATTTGAATTTTCTGGTTCTTTAAAAACTTCACTCGAGATTCGTTAAGGCAGAATGAAATCAACATAAAGTAACGATGATAGAGGCAGGAATGCAGCTTTTTTTTTTGCTTTTGACTCAAATTATTTGACAGGAAATTAGAAAATTTGGATCGTGTACCTCTTCACGTGTACATTTATACTTCGAATAAAGAATGCATGAGTTGATACATTTGGATTTTTTCTGATTTCAGCTTTTGTCTTTATATAAATATTGTGTTCAAAATTTTAATATTTCTTCTTCATTCTTTCATGGAATAATTTGATACGCTAAGTTTGGCACATCTACGTTGAAAATATCATTCATGTGACTGAATCTAAGTAATCTTCTAAGTAAGAATCTAGGTAAAGATCTTCATAGCGGTACGATTCCTTCATTTTTTAAAACGAAAATTGCCTTACTACGCTATCAATTTCTAACTAGGCAAGAAAATTTTCTTTCGTAGTCAAAAAATTCTGTTGATTTAGTTAAATTATTAAAAGCTTCAATTAAAAATTAATAAGTCTTATTACTTCAGTCATATTTTTTAATTAAACAAAAAATGAATTAAAACATTATTTTACTAAAATATTTAATTTTTTGTTAATTGAATACTTCTGTTCCAAAATCAAATACCTATGTCTTGTCTATTGCCTACAATGTAATCGAGCAGTTTTAACTGACTATCTATGAAAGTACCCTTGCCCGTTTTCGTTATATATATTGATAGGTGGAATATCATAACCTTCGAGTATTGCGTCGCGAATGTCTAGTACTGATAGAAGTTATTATTTCTACGCTCGGCATACGCTAGATCAGAAATCGATAAACATTTGAGAAGAAACAGCCTGCTGCAACTCTATAATATAAAGCTAATTCGAGAGTTATTAACATTATAATAATTATTAATATTAATCTTATAGCAATTAATAATATTAATAATATCTTCATTACAGGCAGAAAATCTCACAAAAAATTATTCTCATAAGATTTAGTCAGTTTGAACAAAAATTTGTCCACTTTGTAAATAGTCGTTTTAATATTAAAACATACTTCCAGTAATTTGGTAATTGTAAAGCAACAGCAACATGGTTTTTCAAGCTGTATTTGATTGCTAATAAAAATATGTGGAAACTATGCAGAGTAAAAAACTGTTTCTAGCCAAAATGTCCCTCCCTAGAAAAACTGACAATTACGATGTTTCGGAAAACTGTGACTTTTGTTACTTCTAAAATAACTGGGAAAACTTAATAATCGGAATTATTTCTAAAATAACCAGGAAGACTTAATAAACTTCTAAAATAATAGGGAAACTTAACTTAGCGTCTCGAAATTTTTTGAGTTCTATAAAACAAATAAAATCGCCGGTGTATGATTAATATGCTTTAAAAATGTTATTAATGAAATTGAGATAGTTGGATTTTCAGTTTCAGTAGTAAGAAATGTGAATCGTAAGCCACAGTTCTCCGATCTCTGAGCTGGATAATTATAAGACGACTCAGATACTCTAAGAGTTGCATTTTTTTTAACGCGTGATTCGCGCATTCGGTGAGTTTTTTTTTTCTTTTTCTGTCGACAAAGATCCAAACTTACTACCACTTTCTCATTATTTTGCCCAACTGTTGAAACGCTCATCAATTTGGTTACTCAATTCAAAGTGGTGTCATGGCACTATTTCGCGAAAATCCAGTAAAATGCTCAAATGGTGCTAGTTAGTAGTGACAGCATTAGACATGGTCAGAAAATTCAGACAAAATTCGATGAAAATGTAATTGAAACTTTTTTTATTCTCTGCCCACACTACTTTAATGCTCAATTTCAGAGATATGCAGATCCCGTTCTTCACTTTAACGTAAATTTGCAATCGTTCGTATATTCTCCCAGAATCTTCTACCTCCATAAAGCTTCACCAGAATTGGATAATCTTTTTTTTTTGGATACTTCTGTTAAAAAGGATAATTTTATTGCTTATAGCAAATGTAACTGCCCAGAAAAATTAAATTTTTTTAAATGTAAGAGACTAATTTTGACGCGAACATGCATTTTAAATTCAGAAATGATGCCAAGAGATTAAAGAGTGTGATAGATAAATAAAAAAATAAAATAAAAATAAATAAATGATAAAAGATAGATAAAATAGATTAATAAATGATAAAAGATAAATAAAATAGATAAATAGATAAAATAAAAATAGATAAATAAAAATAAGTTCAATATTACAAGAAAATAAAATGTGTTTAAAAATGAGTATCAAATCTAAGTTAAAAACTGTCGATTACTTCTACGAATGAGGATTACAACTAAGCAAGAATAAACATTCAATATTTTTTTTATTCGAGACTTCTTCCTTAATCTAAAATACAATAGAATTTGATCAATTCGAACATTTTCAGTTCGAATCAATCGGTAGTCCGAATTCTTTTCTTCGGTCCCTTCAACTTACTATTATCATAATGTTAAAATGTCATCTAAAATTCGAATTTATTTTGGTGAATTCGAATTCGAAACTAAAAAATTATAAAACTTTTTTTTTTCTGAATTGTTTCAGTTAATTAAATTCGTCCGAAACAGGTGTCTTCAATAATCGTAAGTGAATAATTTTTAAAAATTTTTAATTCAGTGGAGAACTTTACTATCTTACAATGTATTCAATCAAAAAAAGAAACAAAAGTTTTTCGCTTTTAAAAAAAAACTTTTGTTGTTTATTAAAACTACATAATTACTAATTGAAATTATTATTTTTTTAAATTATAAAAATTTAATTACAATTATCATCATTTCTTTTTTAATAATTTATTATCTCTATAATACTTAATATATTATTTATTCAAACCCTTAAATATTAAAAATAAATCTTTACTACTATTTTTAGTTTAAAAAAAAGTCTTTCTGTATTCATTTTTAGACCCAGTTTTCTTAAATTTGAATTTTTGAACAAAACGGATTTTCATTGTATTGTGTCCCGTCAGCTTCGAAATAGACAAGTTCCATAGCATCTTAAAATTCAACTGCAGATCATTGATGAAAGCAAAAAAAGGCAATGCATCATGTAACTAAAAATTTCATTTTTGTCAAAGAGTTTCCTTACAATGATCTTGATGCTCTTTGTTTTTTATAAAGGACCATTGTATGTCCCTTTGATCTGATTCAGAACCTATTAGCTAAATTTGTGACTCATAAATATGACCAACGTTTCTATCCCTTCCTCCCCTCAAAGTAGGACATGGGTCAGACCTTCTATTTTTGGAAATTCTCTCCCCTGACCATCGTCGCTTTCCCCTGTCTCTCCCCCTTTCTATTTTTCCACCTTTAGACCACGGAAAAATCCCTGCAGGGCTTGTCGGGGAAGCAAAACAGCTGAGTGACCTTCACACAGGTTTCTGTTGACTCCCATGTCTGTCTCTGGAACCGCAACCGAAAACCGGACTGGTTACCTTTCTTTTTTTGGTTCATCTTCTAGTTTTGAAAGTAGTTCAAATTTTTACTGCAAGGTGAATTAGAGGTCTGGTCTTCGGTTATATTGTTTAAGCTACTTTCTAATGCTATCACAGAATTTTACATTATTTAAATAAAAGATGAAAGTCGATATTTGAAAAATCTAGGTTTTTCCAGAAAATATTTTAATTTTATAGCTGATAAACTAATTTTTTCATTCCGAAAATAATTTTCGCCATTAATTCTGAGCTGTGAATATAAACAACAATATAGAACAGCCGTCTATTTAAACAAGAAATTACTTGTAAAGAATTATTTCGTTATGGGAGGGGGGTCTGATTTTCATGTATATATATTTCTAAAAAATGTTTTTTTTTGTTGGAAAAAGGAAATAATAAGATATAATGGCTACGATTTTAAGGGAAAAACATAAAAAAGAAACAGTTTGAAGCCTACTTCGCAATAATGGCGACAAAAAGTTTTTACAAAACTATTTAAATTACTAATTATATGTGAGATTTTGATCAATCTTTTTCTTTTTCAGATGAAGAAATATCGTAATTTTAATGACAATCTACATTTGAACTTACGTGCAATAAATATATCAAAGGAATTAGAAAGGCGACAGAAAGATCTATGTTTCTTCGATATTTCATCTTGGATCATAAAAGTGGCAACTGTTCTTTTACTATTCCTTAATTTGGCATTGATTTTTGAATTTTCCTATTAATCGATTATTATAATGATTTCAAACCGTTATTAGCTAGCGTTGGGCAATTTGTTGCTTTCAAGGTTGAAAAGTTCAATATATTTTCTGAACTTCGTGTGTCTTCTTGGAAAATAATTTAAGGTCTTATAATAAATAAAAATATAGAATCAGCATGGTAAACAAACAACAAAAAAAAAATCACCGGCTCACATGAATCGGTGTTGAAAAAATTGCGTATTAAATAATAAAATCTGAAGCTCAGCCAAAGAAAAATTATTTGTTCTGTTCCATCTATTATATGTTATCACTATTAATTTATTTCGAAGTTCGTTTTAAAGACAGGGGGCAAGACAATATCGCTTTAAAAATTAAACTGAAGTCAATTAAGATTAGCGGACAGTTTTGGATTTTCCAAAATAAATCTAAGAAAAATTTTATTTTGTTATTCAGAAATTTGTATTTTATTTTAAATGAATACAGTCTTTTCATAATTGCTAAAATACGGGTAGGGAAAAAACATTTTATAAAGACATCACTGATGTAGTTATTGTTTTAGACGCTGTTCTTCCAGTGGCTTTCTTGTTCATGTTTGCTTACGGAGCGTAAAAAAATTAATTTCCCTTCAAAAATGAATATTTGATCCAACAAGATTTTTTCCTTTAAAAAAGATTAGAAAAATAATAGCAAAATAAAATTTATGTATCTCAAGTTAAAATTAAAACATCGGCATATTTCTTATATCCGAAAAATACCTTATGATATAGAAGTTTGAAATATTAATTTTATTTATCATTTAATGAAATCGATCTGAACAGATGTTTTAAAAACTGAAAATACTCCTCATTGCAACAATCAGCTTCATTGTAAGTTATGAATGTATTTATTTCGCTATAAAATCTACCCCCAGTGGAAAACCCAATTTCTTTCAATGAAATTTAATAGTCATAATAAGTTAAATCTTTTTTTTTTCAATAAATGCTACGCTTTCTCTTTATGTTTTAGAAACGTTGATATTATGTTCTACCAAAAGTTAAATAATACAATTATTATCCTTCACATCTTGTATTTAAATACATATTATTTACTTTTAAAATCATTAATTATAGGTTTCAAAGGAAATCCGAACAAAACAAGATTATTCTTCAGATTTTCGTTCATGATATAACACAAATCACAATCCTAAATAGAAAAACACTCACTCCGAAAAGGAATTGGAATAAGAACGGGAAAAAAAAAAGAAAAACTGTCAAGCCCCTCACCTCTCCCTCCCCCCCTCCGTCTTAAATAACCATCTCAATCCACTTCTTCTCAACCTGTTACCAGAAACGGTACACTTCACGAAACTCTAAACGAAGGAAAAAGAAGAAAGGAAGAACGAAACTCCTCAAATAAAATAAATAAAACCGAATAAAGAAAAGTAACGGGGCCTTAAAGTAAAGAAAGAACACCCCAGCAAGTGGAATTTTCCACTTTCCCTATTTCAGCCCGCCCGATCACTCCAACCAATCACGAACGAGCGGCTCATCAACCACTCACAGGACCCTCGCTCCAATGACCTATAGGAAAGTATCACCCCCCTCCGCTCGACCAATCAAAAGGAGGTATGTATCCCCTTCGTTCGTTTCAGCTAGTTGACGAAGATATTTCGGACGAGGGACACTTCACGTTCTAAAAATACTGGATTTTCCGGTCGTTCTGTGAGAACCGTTTGAAAATACTTTTTAAAGGATTTTAATCTGACTGTTATTCGAAATTTCGCGACTGAATATTAGTTTTTAAGAGTGCTCCAAGGACTCGAAGACCTTGTGAGGCAGAAATGGTCGCATTCGATCATTTTCTGTAACTGCTGTGCTTTGTTTATATTTGTGGATTACTCTAAAAGACAGTATGACTCGCATCAGCTCTTCGAGTCCAACACAAATGAACGGAACAGACACAGTGCACGAAGTGGTTTTGCCGATGTCCAACGGCAAATCGAATGGTACGTTTGTTTTAAATGCTCTTTTTCTTCAATGCGTTTTATTAATTTCGAGCTTTAAATTTACTAAAATTTTAATTTCTATGAAATTAAAATTTCTATGGAACCGCATTTGCCTAAGGTCAGAAGTATAATTTGGCGGTTATTTTTCAAATACTATTGATATGGGGGGGGGGGGATTATTCCACATAACTGAATGAATTACTATGTTATTTTTAGCGATATGTTAATTCTTTCCAAAATACCTGTTAATGGCGGATTCGTTTTCTTATTCAATTTATTGTCCTTGCTAATATTACTACGAAAAAATTTTTTTAATAAGGTAAAGTTTTGTTATGTACAGTTTAACATGTTTTATGTAACATGTTAAAGTTTGTTGTAATATTAGAATATACGTTTTTAAAGAAATTCCTCTTCCTCTCTCTTTGTGGGTGGGTGCATTTTTTCCATTTATTTCTTAAAATGTGCAAGGCTCTGTGCTGTGCTACAGTCACAACACTCCTTTTTTTCTTCAGCTGCCACACATTCGTATGACCCTATTGTACAAGCTAGAGTGGTTTCATTTTTTAAAAACATATTTATTTTCTACTTTACAAAGTTCTTTCAGAAGCTTAATTTCACCAAAATAAAACCAATAAACGAAAGTTTATCTATAGAAGCAAGGTGGCAGTATTATTAAACATCCTTTCAGTGTCCAAGTTTAAGTTCAGCCTTTCAATGTTTTAAGCTCAAAAATATGAACCTCTGTTGAACCATTTCGAAAGGATAACTATTGATATCAAGAATTAATTTGTAGGGAAGTGCATAGTTAAAAATTCAATTAGCTTTCTAAAATCCCATTTAGAGTGTATAAAATATAAATTTTAGTATTATATAAGACCATTAAAAAGATTTTAAAAATAATTCTATTTCAGGGCTTTGAGTCTCCGACATCTGTTCTGAAAATGAGTTTACCCAAACATTCTGATAGAAAAACAATGAAATCCGATTCTATTTCAGGCCAATTTTAAAAAGTTAGTTGATTGGAATCATAATAAATAGTATAATGACTATGAAAACAAATACTGTAACCAAGTATGGCAGCGAATAAAGGGCACATAGTGCTACGAAAATTATAATTTATTTTTAAGAAAACTTTGTGTTTTTCTTCAATTCCTTAAGCGGACTATATTCTTCAACATGTATTTAAAAATATATATATCACTTAATTCTTCAAATAAAAAATAACGGTGTGACCAATATCTAAACAGATGTCAGATATTTCATTACTCAATTACATTATATAACTGCAATTTATTTTCTCTTATCTATTCTTCTCTATTCTCTTATCTATTCTCTTATCTTCTCTATCTTTCTATTACATAAGAACATATTTGAATTGCAACAGTGGTCGAAATATCTTGAAAAACTCGTTCTTGAAAGTATGTTCTACCTTCTTTAAAGAAACGAAATACATAAAGACATATTGTTGAAAGAAATTCATAAGAATATTGCATTTGTTGAAATATTACAGCATAAGGATACTATAATTCTTATATTTTATTTTATTTACTTATTAGTTTTTTTCTGTGGAAAAGCGTTAAATTTTCTCTACTTTTTTGACTGCGTATTTTCACTATCCATGTTATTTATTGTAGACACAATTCCGTGTTTATAGTAAAATACATTCGTTGAAACATACCTGCTTAAGAATATTGTTATTTCATTTTCTGTGCTGTAAATGAATGAAAAGCCTCCGACGTTCTATGTCCTTAAGGCATAGTATTTTACTGGGGCACATGGCCAACTCTGGCTCTTGCACCATGAAACAAAACTAAACCCGCAAACAAACCAACGTATTTTCACTGTATACTATTTGTAAGATTTCGGGCGAATCCTGAAATCGTCAGTAGGATTTTAATTTGTTAGATAAGCAAGCAGTTTTATTTTACAAGTAAACTGTTTTCTCATTCATTTTCTGGAAGTGAATCTTCAATATCTTTTACAGTTATAAATTATAAAAGGTATATTTTCGAACTTAGAGTGAATTCTTTTGTACTGTTACTGATTAATCAGTGAATTTAATTAATCCAGTTTTGTAATTACTAGTGACATAAATTTTGTGAATCAGCCTAAGATAGTTTTGGTTATTTATATTTTTCATAATTCTTTAATGTTGATATTAGAACGACACATAATCCATATCTGGTCAATAGATTAAATTCAGACCTTACATACCTGTCATAACGTTTTTTTCAACAACAGTGAAGTCCTTAAGGTTGAAAATTAATGAGTCCAGGTAATCCAACAAAACACACCATCGCAATGCTCTCTTGGAAATAAATCATGAATGGTATACTGCCCAAACATAAATTAGAGAATATTTTAAGTTAAATATTTAAAACTGAAAATTAGTTTATAAAAACAGTTCAGAAGGTCTTATTTAATATCCCTCAAAGTGATAATCTATGAAATTGTTTAATATTTTTAATATTATCGATGTCAAGAAAATATTTCTCCCCAGAAGGTTGTAAATTCATCTTTCAGCAGTTGCAGATTCTTCTTTTCAATTATACCTTCAAGAGCAAAATGAATTCGTTAACTTATTTTTGCAATTTAAAGCTATTAAAAAAAATGTGCGATACAAAACAACATCACTTTCACTTAACAGCGAAACATATTTTTGTACATTCAATATTGCATAAAATGTGGCATAGGGGAGACAAAGATATAGTGGACATAGGGGTACAATGGACCACTCCCTATTATTTATTTTATTTCTGTTTTTGATTGTTTCATATTTTGGCATATAGATGACAGGCCTGCAGTGCTGAAAAATTTTTTTATAACCGTGTGACTAACTGACAATTAAGCTATGTTATTCTTGAATGGTGATTTGTAGTAGTTAAAAGTAAATATTTTCAGTGAAGCATATTTTCTTTTTTGGATTAAAGAATTGTGATTTGGGAAACGTTACTCCACACAATAAAAAGATAATATAATATATTATTATATTTAACACAGTCAAAATAACTGAATATAAAATTTCTTATTTTTTTTTTATCTATTTATTGTCAAAGTTCCACATGGGATACAATGGACTACCCCAGTTCTGTATCCCATATGCTTTTAAAAGTTAGATATTATATAAGAATAAGCAATTTGTTTGATTTTAATGAGTAATAACCATCGAATCATGTAATGTACTTTTTTTTAAGCGTAATTTATGTATTAACCTTAATTAGGCACCAAAGAATAGTAAACAAGATTTTAAGTTATATATTTGAGATTATTTTCTGGTTTACCTTTTATAAACGTTCAGTCAATTTTTAATTCTTATATTATAGCTATATGAAGGAAAAATTAAATAAAATAATATGATTTTTTAAAAAATTATACACTTATTAGTTTTTATCTATGGATATTACACATACATTAAGTGTTCAATCATATAAAATTAATTTTAAAAAGAAGCTAATATTGTCCCATACGAATATTTTCTTAGATGTTGTAAATTAAAATCTCTTGTAAATGTTCAAGATATTATGATGAGTCTTCCGGAACCTACAGTTTCACAGAAAAACCGGAGACTTTCAGTGACACAAAAATCTTTTAATGTGTCATTTGCCAACTTTAATATTCATTAATCTTTCATTATATGTATGAACTGAAGTCATGAATAAACAAATATGATACATTCTATATTTTGTGTTATTAAAAAATGTACTGTATTAATATATTTTAAAAATCTACTGTTGGTCCATAGCACCCCATGAGGTGGGCCATTGTACCCCGGACTTAGGGTACAATGGTCCACTTTGTCACTTGCTACTAAAAAATAAATATTAAAAAAAGTATAGATAATTATAATTTTAGAGTGAGAGTAATATAAACTTTAATATGTATATAATATGCCTATACATTTTTTCAAGCAAAAGAAGTCAGTACTTTGAGAGTAAACATTCAAAATTTACGAAAGTGGTCCATTGTATCCCGGTCTCCCCTAAATATTAGTGATTCAAAACTTTAGAATTGTGGATTATCCAAATAATTGAATTTTTTTAAAAAACACACTCATGACAGAGCTACTGAGAGAAATTAAAATATAAACATTTAAATCAAAGCAATGAAAAAAATGTGCAACCTAATGATAATCAGTATTTAACATGACTCTGCATCCAGCATTCATTGCAACTTTTTTTATGGACTTGGGACTTTGTTCAAGAAGATATGTTTGTTTTCCCATTCCACTGAATACTTTACAAATGCCATTCGACGACCTTTATTTCTTTCTATTTAGCACTCTGAATGTAAGCATTTATTTTTCCGACAGTATGGCCACACAATTAAAATTTTTATAATTGCGAAGACACAAAATTGACAAAAATTGCTGTATGATGGAAAAGTGCGAACCACATATTAGCATCCGTAATTGACACCGTAAATTGAATTTCCATTAAAGCAGATATTTCTTACATGAATATTAGTAAGTTAGTAGTTATTAGTGAGCATTAGTAAGTCATTTCCTTTAACTCAGATAAAATAAATTTTGAAAAGGACTGAAGTATTTCGATATTGTTTGTTATTAAAAACTCTATATTAGTAACTGAAAATTGCGAGAATAACCTACGGAGATTGTAATTCATGAGGAAATACCTATCTCCTACAGCCAGTGTGATAACTCAAGTTGATGCGTTAAAAGGTATGAACGACCGAATCACCACTAAATGATATGTGTTTCTGCGCTACTTAGGGCTATAAAAAAAAGAGTTCATTAAAATCAAACTAAATTTGTTTTAAATACAAATTTTTATAACTCAAAGTATCAATTATTGGTGATAAAAACTCAATTCTGTTAAACTAAATAATCTCTCAAATGTATCAGGGTGATTTTCGAAATTATTTTATTGAGCGGTGGCGGATTGCGCAAATTTCTCCGTACTGTCAACTTCAGCTGTCTTTTATTATAGCTCTATTTACTAGGAACATGGCATAGTATCTCTTACTTCCGCAATCTTCAGTTGCCTTCATGCTCTAAGAACCCATATAAATCGCTGACCTCTACAGATACAGTTAGCCGGACCATATCTTGCTGTTTTATTCTTCCAACCTTAATGAAGTTTCATGTGCTGTGTTTAAAATGTCCCGATTTAAGATGCTGCACAAAGAGAGAATTTTAAAACTAAGGTGAACTATTATTATTATTATTTCAGTAAACTGTCCTACAACACTATTCTGATAACATGTCACAATACGATTGCGATTTGTGCAACACGATTTTCACGTAAAAAGTTTAACAAACTTAAATATCCATCATATAACAAGGATTTTTTTTATCACACTGTTTTAATTGATGCCAGATTTGTTCTTTCTTTTAGATATTTCCTCCTTTAATAAGAAAAAAATTATGTCTGAGTCGTATAAAAAAAACAGAATTATCTATTGGGTTAAGAAATAGATCGATGGTGGTTTTAGAAATACATTAATCTGTTCTTCTGTTATTCCTGCACTTTGTATGGCATTTTTTTACATGCTGAATTTTGAATTTTCTTTATTTTTTGATGTATTAAACTTTAAAATCCTAAGAGATTTTACAATAACCTTCATGTGTTTTCATTCTTATATGATTAAATATCTTATAACAAGATTTGGGTAAAACACAAAGACCATTCTCTGATCCGTTTTCTTTCTAAGTTGCCACAAAACGATTTCAACACGACACACCTATAACACAGTTTCGATATAACCCGAAATGCATTTCTTCGGATTTGAAATTATTTTCACAATGAACCAAACACTAACCATGGGAAAGGAGCAAATCCACACCGAACCATCAATCATCGCTTGTCAGTCGCCAACAGTTAATGCTTTGGAATACGCCTTGGTTTGCAGATTTAACTTTGGAGGTTCGCGGAGAATGACGAACTACACTCGAGCCCGTCCCAACGTGAACTGCGAATCCTTTTGTGTTCGCTGAAAACCCGGCAGGATTTGTTTCGCGTCGAACCAATAACCTCATCCTCCTGTCCGAACCAACTGTTCGCGAGCGGTTCGAAAACTGTTCGACTCGAAAGTGTTTATGTGCCTTTTTAAGAGGTTAGCATGTACTTTTTTTCGCCTTCAAAGCCTGATGTTACACAATAAACAGAATCTAACAAAATAAATTTTCATAGCTTTCCTTTAAAAAATGTAATTAGACAATACACCACAAATTTTATTCTCAAATTAGTAGTGTAATTAAATTTGAAGTAACTTTATGTCCAGAGGTTATGGTCGTCGACTGCAAGTGCTCCGAGAAAGAAATCATCGCTTTTCGTTACCTTCAGGTGTGCATATTTCGTCTTTCTTTCACGGGCGATTGCGTAGGATGGGTGCATCTCGAGGGAAACGAGCTGGGGGCTGATTAATATGCGCGAACGGAAGTGCGTCTCTCTCCTCAGACTGCACAGTGGTCAAGGGCCAAGTGGATAAGGCAGTTGGTCACTAAGCCGCCTTTATGGTGAAGAGCATGGTGGTCTTCATTGAGTTCTCCTTCGTGGTGTATCGTTGAGGTAATATTCACAGCTTTTGTTTGGATAACGGTATCCTAATCAAATTTGCAATTAAAAGAAACTTGTATACAACCCAGCTCAAATTACTTGCTTGAAAAACAACAACAACAAAATTTTTAAAAAACTATCTTTTATTCGTTTTATCCGTATCAAAATCTATAGGTTTAATAGATTTTTGTGAAAATTTACCCAGCTCTTTTACACGTAGATACTCAGTACTTGGAGTAGGCCATGCTTTAAAACATTACATTAAGTAATTTGGTTTTTTTAATTAGTCTACATCAGACCGCTTCAATGCAAACATTTCTTAAAAAGGCATCCTTTGTCCTTGTTTTATTATCATTAACTCTAATTTGAAAAGTTTTAATATTTTGGGGAAATGAAATTTATCTTTGTGTTATATAGCCAAGTAAAATCTCCTTTCAGTAGTTAGCAATCGTAATTTTCTACTTTTCCTATACATGACTGTGTCCCTACGGCTTCTTTAATAAATGTGGAGTTTAAAATAAAACATTTTTAAAAAGTATAAATTATTTAAAGGCATTTTTTTTCTCTCATTCCATTTCCTTTTCATCCGTACTTCGGAATACAATACATTACGGAAGTAATACAAAAAATCTTTTCTTGGTAGACTTTTCTACTTTTTTAATAATTTGCTTCCCTTTCCTCTTTTGACCTTTTCAGTTAACTTTACTTAAAACGTTTGTTTTCGATGTTTGATTTATGTAAATAATTATATGGTTTTATTTCACTAATTATATATCGTATTTAGTAATTAATAATTAATTGGAAACTAATTATTAAACTTAACATTACAGAGAGTTTCAAATCATTCTATCCCATTATTATATGCTACTTATTTCTTCAATGCTAAATTTAGGTATGCTTGATTTATATAATTTCTACCTTTCTAGCTTTTAGAATTTATTTAAAAAGAATATTTTTATCCCTAAATCCTTCATCAAAACAATTATACAGAAATTATTTGTGTCTTCAAGTGCGTTCTAACAATATTACAGACAGTGGTTTTATAATTTAAAACTATTTTGCCTGTTTAGTTGATCAATATATTTTTCTCTCTAATTTTACTACATTTAAATACTTTGAGTTTACTTGAAAAGTTTGAAAAGCATATTGTAGTTGTCCAAGAAAGGTTATCAAGTCCAAAACTGTAGTTTTAGGGCAAATGGTATGTAAGAAGAAGGGGAGGGGGAAAACCACTATATTGCACGAAAAACTATGAGTCTGATTCTCAAGAACTAACAGAACGTTTATTAACTATGCAGTGCTCTATTTAGTTTTCAGTGTTCAATTGCTTAAATATGGAACACATTCTGATTCTGAAAAAACTGTAATAAAGAAATGTATCTATATTGTAATTCAATAACAAAAAAAGCCCCTATTTTATATTGTGATTATTATATTGTATTTAGTATATTTTATATTGTGTGTGTGTATTTAGTAAAGAAATGTTTCTGTTATGTTGCATTCAGTGGAGAAAGATTTTTATTGCTTAACGATTTTGAATCAATTTACTTGAGCGAATTTTTGTTAATTTGTTAATTTAGGATTAAGATAATTTTTTTCTTTACGTTAATCTATTGATTAGTACATTTTTCCTTGCGCGAATTATAGTTGTATAGATAAAGAAGAAATATTGCATCGGTTAGATCTATGAATTCGATTACATTCGCTTTATTTATTACATCAGGAATGGATCGAGAATTTTTGTCTCCGTTTCAGTGAAGTGACTTTATAGAAATTTAGAGACACATTGTTATTTTCCAAATTTGTTTAATTCTTGATGTGGAAAACTGCAAAATTTTATAAAATCAATTAATTAACAAATTAATTAATTAACGAATATATTAATTGTATATAGATAGGAAAAAAAAAACAAAAATTATTCGGAATTGGAAACAAATATCAGTGAAGATATGAATTCGAAGAATTAATATTTGAGAATGTACAAAACGACTTCTTAAAATGCGGTTCATGACCCCAAATGGGATCGTATAGAGTAACATTAGGGTCTCCAAAACTTTTAGCTCAAATGTTTCATTTTGACTTACAAGAATTATACTTTTTTGTTTACAATTACGGGGACATAGCAAAATGAATACGCGAAAATGGAGTCAAGAAATTTCTTTCACACTGAAAAGAATTGTAATTAGAAGAAGTTTAAGACTTTCTACACTGGAGAAAATCCAATCCTGCAAGAAATTTTCTTGATTGATATAACTGAAAGTTATTAATAAAGTGAAATAGTAACTATATGAACGCACAGTAAACAATATTTCAGATGTACAAATATAAAAGTTTTCAGTTTCATTAATTTAAAAAATAAACTGACCTGAAATCGTGATATACAAGGTGAGTTAAATTAAAAATAATTGTTTCATATAACGAATTTTCTTCATCACTTTGCATTTAATTTGTAAATTTTTTGCTCCACTGTTTTTCTTTTGTAAAAATCCCGGTTGAGCAATAATAAACAATAGGGTAAGTTAAATATAATTTTGCAGTCAATATCCATAAATAAAACATTTTTTCTTTTAATTTGGGAACTTTTTAATGCGAAAACTTTTATTTTGTCAGAGAACTAAACCAGAAAAAGGAGCAAGAAGTTCAAAAAAAATTCTTCTTGGATATTATTTTAATTATTAATAACTTTTTTCACTGTTGGCTTAAACCTTGATGTCACGTGGGGCGCGTTCACAAAGCGTTGTTGGAATTCGATGGAAAAAAATTATAGCAGGAATAAAAAATAATTAATCGCATAATTTAAAGTGTTTTTAAGAAATAACTATAGGGATTCAGAAAGATAAAAGATATGAGCAATTTTTTAATCCTTTTAACAATTATAGTAAAAGTTCTCAAAAAATAAATATTATCGGGAGATATCCACTTGATAAAACACCTTTTGCTGAAATGTGAAAATTCGACTAATAAATTCATATTTTTTAATTCATGATTATTATTATTATTTTATTGAAACCTCACGCTCAGAAAGGAAAATTAAGAATAAAGAAATTCATTTTTTTTTACATTGATCCAAGGACATTTTCGAAAATATGTGAGAAATGAAGGCTTCAAGAGGCGAAGAATAATTTATCGGAATTTTTCATTTCTGCTTAAGTCTTTTATAAGGGCTGTAATTTGATAAAGACACTTGATATGACAGCATTCTTTGATAAATCAGTTTATGTTAATTCACAACGCATAAACAGAGTTGGGGCAGAATAAGAGATTGCATAACAACAAAGTAACAAAGCTAGTTTTGTAAGGAGCTAGATCTAAGATTTGTGGAGAGACTTCAAATCTAAAAAGATGTTAATTCTCAAAAAATTTTTAACATAAAATATATTTTCTACGTAAATCAAATAACTGAAGCTTTACTGATTAAAAATTTTAAAAAATATTACTAATTAAAAAATAACCAATACTTTTACATTACACTTTGGCCATTTGTATTACGTGAAAGGGGAAAAAACTAACATAATTAATTCTGATAAGAATTCTAATATGGAATGAACTACTTTTGAATCGAAGACAAAACTAAATAAATAAAATAATTATAAAAAATAAATTAATTAATAAAAATAAAAATTAAATTATATTTAAAAAATAAAATGAATCAGAGAGAACTTGAATATTTAAGAATTCTTTCCTCTTAGAATAAAATGACTTTTTCTCCTTCTGTATTTAGGCGATTGCACAGTTCGATTCGAAAGTAAAAATTCAACAATGTCTTCGGGAGAATACTGCTAATACCAACATGCATAAAATGAATTTTATTTTTTGGAAGGAATCGATAAACAGTTATAATAATAATAAAATAAGCTTCGACGTGTATTGCCTTAGATGAATGCAACAATCGATTCAGAGAATTTTTGAATAAGAAAAAGGAGAGTGCTAAGGCATTGCCTTTCCTTTAAAAGCTTTGCAACACCTTAAACCAGCTTTCACCATTTCGCAACAATTAACGTGAGCCTTTACAAAGAATAACAAGTCGAAGTCTTCTGTTTTTTTCCCCCTTCACTCTAATCTATCCAGGTTAAAAGGAAGTAATGAAGAATCATTTGAACTTGACTTTTTATTCACAGAATTATTTTTTCTTAGAACTGATAGAAGTGAGGTGAATGTAAATTAGTCCGAAATAATAACGGACACGAAATCTGATGTTCTGCATATATTTAACTCATTCACTTATAATGATGCGTCTGACAAGTGCATTCAGTTATAGAACGTTCGATACTGAAAGTTGTAATTAACTCATTAATTGTAATTAACGCATTAGCTGGCACGCTTGCCTTATCTGGTAGCTGGAACGGTTAGCATGCCGAGACGCTCTCCGTTTCCGATAAAGGCAACAAAGAGCGTCCTGCCACGCTCTCCGCAGTGAATTTAACAGAAAAAAATCGAGTGAATACATTTAAATACCTCGGATATATTTGGGGATCTTATGTGACATGAAATAAAATTAAATATCCAAAACCGAAAAAAAAGCATGTAAAGATATAACTTAAACATTCATTTTATTATCAAAATAACTTATTTGAACTATATACAACTGATAAATGTTGGCTTTTACATCTGTCTGATGAAGCGTTCGATTATTCCAAATTATGTATACCATTTGAAAGATTTCTATTGATTGAAATTGTGCCTTTCGAACTCTTTATAAAACGTAAATGGCTTCCATGCTTTCTTTAATTAACCTTAATTTTCCTTCAGTTGCTAAATCTTACACTCTTTCCCTTTCCAGCAAATATGAAAATGTGTATACGAGAATAAGATTTTAGGAAGCTTGATTATTGGACATGTTAAAAAATTAATATAAAAAATGTAACTCACTAAATTGAGAGTCATTTTCAAACTTTATGGGGTAAAATTGGGTAGCTAAGGTTCGAAGGCCTGTTGGAGCGAAAATATTCGACATAGAGCTTGTCAAATTTTATTAAAACATTCATTGTTTATTGGAGTACTATATATCTTTCCAGAAAAATCACAGTTCTTTTATAAATGATTTTTTTATAAAAAAAAAAAAAAAAAAGTCAGACAAACGTCATGGGAAATTAGGAAAACTCGATTTTCAGTCGAAAAGTTGCAATCATTTTTATTTTATACTAGTCGCCTTCGGCGACCAGCTTGTTCGCCGGGAATATAATTTAAATTGAATCCCTTATGCATAATTTGATATTGATGGTTCTCTTAACAAAGTAATGTTAAACTTCAAATTGTGATAGACATTTAACGCATGTTTTTTTAGTAGCTTTGCACATGTTCTGTTTATTGTCAGCATGAACGTCTCTAAAGGAGTCATGAAACCGTGCCATATAGCATCTAATCGTAAGCTGCCGGCACCAATTTCACTTTCTTATTCCTCATGCAAAATTTATATTTGATTTCAACATAAAAATCACGCGGCACATGTGCTAATAAAAAGAATTAAAAGAAAATTAGAGGACTTTGCTTACAGATTTCGAGAAAAACTGGTGAAATAAAAAAAGGGGAGAAAATTCATTAGGATATTGCCTTTGCTTTCAACAATGCAAGAAAAACACGCAAATAAATATTGGTTTAAACTATGAAATCGGTTTGAATTTCATTGCAACATTAAAAAGTATTGTTGTAAATTATGCGTAAAACTATTTTTAAAAAATCATTAAAATTAGAAAAAAAATGCACAGCAACTTAATTCATATCGTCGGAAAGGTAAATGTTTGCACTTTCAGATGGTATTAAAATAGATTTTGTGCTATAATTTTTTCGGAAGATAAAGCGCCAAAATTTCGTTTAATTTTTGATTAATTAAAATTTCAAGAAAAGGGATACGAGGTGCATATTCCACCCTCCAAAGTATGTTTGTGCCCAATTTTGTAGCTCTAGGTCTTTCGGTCTGCCCTGTAGAGCGCCAACACACACACATTCTCTTTTATTATTAGTAGAGATGAAAATTTAAGAATATTAATTACAAAATTCACATGTCTTCTTCCTCCGCGCCACTGCAGTTTTCGTGGGCACAGCTAAGACAGTTTTAACATTGGATTGACCCCTCTTCTTTATTTAAATTATAAAATACATCATTAAAATATATACAATCAACGTCTGGTGTGTTTTTATCATCTTAATAGGATGATTCATCAATACTGACTGTCTCGGTCTTGCGCCACTTGGAGTACCTGGTTTTACCCTGAGTGCAGAGGTTATGAAAAAAGAAATAGAACCATGCAATTATTGGAGTAAATCCTTATTGTTTGATAGGATAGAAATCCTCAGCAAACGTTTAATAAGCAGGTATACATATAGTTTTTGTAACTGTAATGATTTTTAGTTTAGTTTAGTTATATTAACGGCCCGTTTTGAAGCTACACGAGGGCTATTTTGGGACGGACCTCGTCATTCTGAACCTCAGTCAGATGACGAGGGCGACACCTGAGCTGGCGCTTCCTCTTGAAAATTCCGCACCACACCAACTTGATAATTATTTTTAAGTAAGGATAGTTTAAAATCAAACGATCATTAGAGAATTGACGTCTTAAATTAAATAAATCTTCACAGATGCAGTGCATTCAACAGCTGCAACAAGCCACTATGACTGTTTCTTTTTCTTGACTAGTAGAGTGTAATTCAGTATTTGTCTGCTGGATAGGAAAAATAATCGTCTCAGAATCAAGGGTACCCTGTTTTACTCCTCTCTCCCATATATTTATTTAAAATAAAAAACAGTAAACCTTTAATTTACAATATTTTTTGTTAGCATTGCTTCTGATATTTTATGCTGACTTTCTTTAAATATTTCATATCGAACTAGAATTGCTTTTAAAAAAATCCGGCTACAAATTACAGAATCTTATTTGTGATAATATTTAAAAAAAGATTATTGCCATAACTGAATGAAAGTAGTGAATCATATTATAAAATATGTCTTTAAAATATATTTAGATGAATCTCAGATAAATTTCAGGCGACAGAGTACAAAAGGGTGATTTTACTATTCACTTTCATCTTGCAATTCTCTGTAATCGGAAGTTTATCACATTTCAAACATACGGTTTTACAGCACGTCAAGCTCGGATTCTAGTCATTTTTCAATGAATAAAAAGGATCGTCTTGATTTTTACCCCGAACAGAAGTGAAAAACACCGAAAATATACAGCTACTGCAAAAAAGACACTCTTGGGGTACGAATAAAAAAATTAAAAAAAAAACCCGAAAAATATTGTATTTAATATGAATAGTTCATTATTCTTTACTTTTAAACGATGGGATGGAAAAAAGTGAATATATTGTAATTCACGCATTAAATAGTTGCAAATAAGGAAAGGATTTTGTCTAACGTAAGGAGAGTCCGCAGAGAATTCTAAACTAAGTTGAATTGAGTTCAGCAACTGAAGTACAGGGCGTTTCATATCGAATGGGCCAAAAAGAATAGCGCAGTAGGAATTACGTAATTTATTAATTTAGCCGAAATAAATTTATTCGAAAACTACAATCAGACAAGTTTTATATGGCGACAGCGAAAATTCAAGGACAAAGCGTTTGTCCTCAGGATTTACAGCATCTGAGGCAGCGGATAACTAACGTGTTGAACGCATTAACAAGGGATCTCCTATCACGAGTGTGGCAGGAACTTGACTATTGCGTAGACATTTGCCGTGTCACCGGAGGAGCACACATCGAACATCTCTTGAAACTTGGATGACTGTAGTTTCAAGGTAAATTGGAATTATCTAAATAAATTATTTACAGTGTTCACAGGAATGTTTTATTTTTGGCCCATTCAATATCAAACACCCTGTATCTTCATTCAGAATTTTCCATATTCAACAACTATCTCTATTTCCATACTCAGATTTCATATTTCAGCCATATAAATTTTTAAAAAAAAATACATACTTAAGATTGTAGATGGATGGTTAAAAAATATACGTTTGGGTCATGATACTTCCGAAAGCAAAAAAAGTTCGAACTGATACTCTCAGTTACTGGGGAATATATTGATGGAATACAATATTGTGCGTGATTCGTTGAATCGATATTTTCTCGAGGTGGGTCTCACGACGATTTTTATCAGCGCTTTCTCAGATAGCTAAAATAAAGTGGGAAGAAGAAAGCTTAAATCGAATCAGATTTAATTTAAACGTTAAACAGCTGTGTATGCAGAAGAAAACGAATAATTAATTATTTATGATTTAGACATAATGACATAATGAATTATTTCTATTCTAGTTAATTGTCGGTAATGTAACAACATTTGCTAGTAACTGAATTTGGCTCGAAAATCCGAGATGACGCATTTAGTAGTACATTACAAAAATGGATACTTTAAAAGAAGGTCGATCTTTGCTCTCAGCAACAACATTTGATCTGGAATATGTGTTTCGTTCTTTACTATCCTCTTTCATAAATGTCGTAGGGCTTACTGAGTGTGTGGGTAAGTTTTCAAGCTGGGATTATTGGTTGTGCTTTTCAAAGATTTTTAAGAGACTTCTTGAATAAAAGCAGAGGCTATAAAGACAAATACTGAATCGTCTTCCACTTTTTGTTACAACCCGGAAACACCTAAGACATTTGTGGAGACACCCAAAGTACTTAACCACAAGTTTTCTCTCGACATAGGGGCAAATTTTTTCGTAAATAATCTGTCCGTCTGGTCCTTGCAAAAAGGACATTTGCATTTTTTTTAAAGCTAATTTTGGACGTATCTCCTAATCCCACTGCTTAGCCGATTATTCTTATAGCAAGTATTGAAATATTTAAATTGTTTACTTAAAATCAAGCCAAAAATACACTGATATTCATGTAACATGAGAAGGCTGTTGCTCCTTCCAAAACATTTCGGCCTGCAGTTAGCTGGTGATATAGTAAGCCATCGTGTATGTGCGCCTGGTACAAATTTACGGGGTCGTTTCAAAAAGGGACACTAACCCAAACTCACGAAAGTTTCCCTGTATATTGAACGAAAAAAATGCGATGATATGTTCTCACCTTTCACTGAAATTTTAGTGAACACTGAAAATATATTTTACATTCAATTAAATGACGGTAAGCACTAAAATTTTGCGTTTGGGCACGTTTGAAAAAGCAAGCACATCATTTGTTCTGCTTTATGTATACATACTAAGAATAAAACCGTTTCTATCCCAAAGATAAAAAAATAAATAATCGACATTTAGCTCTGTATGGGAATTGGTCTTATCTAAAAATGCATTAAACTAGAAGTTTATTTTTAGTTTTATCTCAAAATACTTTATAATTGTAGCTCTTTTTTCCATCCTCTAAGCTGTAGTATTTAGTATTTAAGTAAGACGCAGTGGCCAGGTAAGACGCTTGCCAATTCAGAAAGGAAAGTACTGCAAAAAATACTTCTTAAGAGAATATAACTGAAACAATCTTTTAAAAGCGGTTTTACCTCTAAGCAACCTTAAAATTAATTATAATGATCTGAATTGAATTTTAGAAAATTAACGACGCATCTTTTTTCGAAGAGTGGCTCCTGACAGAAGAAAACGAATATATATTAAAACAAATATTTTCCCAACATAAAAGCGAAATAGAAACCAATAAATAGGAAACAATAAAGAACGAAGAAAAACAAATGAATTGATCGAAGGCAAGTCTTCGGTGGACGAGTGAAAAGAAGAAAAAACACCAGTTGGTCGGTGCCAAACTGGAGCTGACAATTTCCCAACTTAGTCACTGCTAAGTTCAAGGGGAGAGAACGTAGCTTTTGGCCTTCCGATGTGTCACTTAGCTATGCACGCACAGTGAACGAATTTTGAGGCTTTCTAGTGCTATTCGGTGTGCAGCCCCATCATGTGTCTCTCCTACTTGTTGATTCATTTTCTGTCTTCTTTCTTCGTTTTTATCATCCGCCCCCTGTTTTCATTGATCATCGAGTTTTAAGTGTGAAAAGGTAACTAATTAAGATTAAAAACGAAAATACAGTTTTTAAAAATAGTTTCAGGAGGTTCTGCAGATGGGCGATCAGCCACTGGTAAAAAGATAATATTAGCCGTTTGGAAGAGCTTCGCAACAGAATTATTTGCAACATCTGTTGAGGCCGTTGTGGACTGGTGTCAATGGCTTGGTTGGAATTTTTCGCCACTGAAGTAGTAATTTTACACCTCCTTGCTCCTGTAATTTTAATGTCCCATAATTTCATAAATTATTATCTTACAAGAAATTTATGCCATGAAATTTTCTGTAAGCTTTATATAAAATCAGAGTAAAATTAAACTGGAATTTTATTTTTAAAACTTCCACTTTTCAATTCAAATTATAAACATGCGAACACATTTGCCTCTCTTTAAGCTGATAAGTACAAAAGAACCCCATTATTAATTTCATATAATATTAACTATGATTAACTTTAACTTTATTTGCTGTTATCATAGACGTGTAGTCATTTAAAATAACAAGCTGCAAGAAAAACTATTATATGCAAATTATGAGCTGCTGAATACTGTCATTCAATTTTGTATATATCTATTTTCTATGCTTATTATATTGCATTTATAAAATCTATTTAAAAGACCAGAGGAAATAATGAGACGAAGCGTATCAAAATGTGCAGCAAAAATTGTACAACCCAGGTTTGAAATATGTTTGAGTAGTAGTATGTAAGTTAGTGAGTTGTATGTATATGTCTTTTGAAATATGTTTGAAGTATATGTATGAAAGTATATAAATATCAATCTCAATCAAATAATTATGTCACAAAGTCAACTTTGCGATTTTCCTTTATTCGAATCAATTTGATTCCTCGAATAGCAAACATCAGATTGTTTTAAAATTACTCTCAGCAAAAAAGCAGAGAGTAAGACATAAAAAAAAATCTTCTCAAAATAAAAAATAAAACCGATGATTTACCTAGGCATTCTATACCAGTAATTAAACGAAGAGATACTAATGAAGACTGTGCAAAAACTTTAGCCTTTACTGAAAATAAACTTGCAGAGAATGCAAACACATCCTTTATTGAAGAAAAATCTGTTAAAGATAGGAGCCCTCCAAAACAAAGTGTGAAGCGTGTTAATGGAGATCTGTTACCAACAAAAGCCACACAATTAAAAAAACGAAAGAAAACCATTTCTTGAACAATTAAGGAAATGTTTCAAATAACAATAATGCTAAATGGATCTGTCATTGTAACTGTACAATTTCTCGACCCCTCTCAGTTTATAAGGTGCAAAATCATTGTGCTGTTACTTTTGAAAAAATGTATAAAAATAAAAGAAATAAAACAGAAGTCAGTATATGATACATTATTATAATTTATAAAGAGCTTTACTTGACACAAAAGCACTAAGTGTGTAAAGAGCACTTTACACAATTGCATGAAGCAAAAAGAAATTATTTGTTCTTTTTTTTATTTATTTTTTAGCCAACTTTTATCAAAAGGCTATTAAATATAATTCTTCTCAGACTTCTGTTGGGTGAATGTTGCATCTCAGTGATGCACAGGTGGTAAATATGTTTTAATGTCTAATTTTGTATTTTCTGATGCCCCTGATGATGTGTTAAACTTGTTTGTTAACTTTTAATGTGAATGATTTAATAATAATTTAATATTCTTTTTCTTATTTATACATACTGAATTATAAATAATTAAGTTATTAGTTATTATAGTGTAATATTTTCATCATGTTGCATGTTCTGATGTTTTACTTCTTAAAAACGTCTTTCACATATAAATTATGGTACAAATTTTTTGCCCGTGTATGATTTCAGTCTTTTTGCTTTTTTGCCAATCTCATCCCTGAAAATAGCCCTCGTGTTGCTTCAAAACTTGACGTTAATATAACTAAATTAAATTTCCGGGAAGCGGGTTCGAGGCCTCATTCCGCGGAAGACGTTCGGTGTACGTTAGACGGGCTTGGTACACGTTAAATCTGTCGAGTCTATGAGTAGGAAACTCATGAATCTGATAGTAAGTGACTTATTTATTTCGCTCTTAAGTTTGTCTTTGGTTAGAAAAAAAATGCAATGTATGTGAGAAGAATATCTTTGTTTTAAATTTCAAGTTTATTGCTGGCACACACACACACACATTTATCGAGAAACTACAGTAGAGTGATTAAAATATTGGACTCTACCTTTATAATCTTTCATACAATCTGTTTTTATCTGTTGGTAGAAAAGGGAGTAGTGAGATTGATTTTGAAATTGTCGCCCTCCACTTTTTTCCCCCGTCTTTGTCGTATAAGAAATATACACTGTAATCTTCAAAAAATTCGACATCAATAGTTTGATGAAGCTCCAAGTTTTATACTTTCCCGAGTCCGATTTCTTTTTGAATTAGGCTTGTCTGTGAACTCAAAAAGACAGCGAGCTGTACGCCTGAAATTTGGTATGCGGTCTTCACGTGAATAATGTAGACTTCTGTCGAATTTTGGACGAAATCCATCGAAGGAATGTGTCCGCCGGTTCGTGTGCATGTGAAAATAACTCAAAAACGGCAACGAGCTAGATAAAATTTTGGTATATAGTTTTATTGCTTAAATTGATGCTCTGTGTCAAATTTTGATAAATTTTTTTATCCATTAAAGGGTTCACTGTCTGTCGATCTGTATATTCGTGTATACACGAACGCGATAACTCAAAAACACAGCTATCTAGATGAGTGAGTTTTACTAAATGGCCTTGACACAAAAATTATATACTTGTGTCTAATTTTGGATTATATCTAGGATTACCATACGTCCGGATAGTCCGAATTTTGAGCTCACGTCCGAACTAGCGTCCGGATCTTCAAAATGTCCGGATTTACGCCACTGAATGCAGCAAGAGAGAAATTTGGTTGCAACTGAGAAAACCTGACGTATTCGAAAAAGCTGAAGTCACTCCGCCAATGAAATAAAATTCATTGTTTACACCGTTTACATGCATTGTTGGTGAGAAAGTGGATGAGCACCCTTGCTCAGGCCCCAGTTCAAACTGAAAATCAACAGCTTTGGCTGTTTTATTTTAATCCTGGTTGGTTGTTTAGAGTTTTATTGCGGTTTTAAATCTGTATTTCATTACTATAATTTTTAATAACCGAACATCAATAAAAACTGTAATTCTTTGCATTTTGAAGTCATAATTTTTCTCCCCTTGAACTCTGTGCTACTGTTATGAAGGAGGGTCGGTGGTAGGCACCTTTTAGATTTTTATACTAAATTTTGCCCCCCCCCCCCAACTTCCTTTAGACCCCCTCGGCGTGTTCGGATTTCACCCAAAAAATTATGGTAACTAATTATATCCATCAAAGGGTAAATTGTTTGTCCGTGCAAATGTGAACACAATTTATGAAAAATACAAGAAGTTAGTTATACGAAACTTGGTAAGTCCAATGAGGGAGGGGGGTTCGGGGAAAGCTTAGTCTCTAAGGTCCTTCATCCTCCGTTGCTGACTGGAAATTAAAATGTTAGTGATGTAATACAAATTAAAGTGGCCTAAATATAAAATTATTACCGACTGGAACATTTCATTGATAAAAATACTGAGTGTTACAAAATGTCATAACGTAAAGTTGGCCCCAAACTCTTAGCTCCAAAATCGTAGATCATTATCAAATTTTGGACCCAATCGGTCAATGGAAAGAGGTCCAAAATGCATTCTGGATTCTCGTTATAATATTACGAAGCTTAAGGCAAAACGCGCCGTATTGTGTAAGTATACGAGAAAGTCGAAGGGAAAACAAGTTCATCAAAAGCTTAAAATGATTACATTTCTTAGAAAAAAAGTTAACACTATAATGATGTTCTTTTAGTTTTAAAACGAATTCATAGAAAGAATTATACCATTAACTAAAATGGTTACATTTCGGTGGAAAATCTGTTACACATTATGCAAAGATGCTCTTTAAGTTTTAAAACAAATTTCTAGAAAAGAATTATAACGTGTGGTTTTTCCATAAATGCACGGAAAGTCAAAATAACCAGAACAGTTTCAGTTTCATGTACTACAAGAGACCCCAATGCCAGTGGATTTCTAGAGAAAAAGGTCTTTCAGCCGCACCCTCCCTTTAAAAGAAACCGGGGTTTGGGGGAAAGGAGCCCTTCCACGTACCCCATCAATAAGCAGTTAGCTTTGCGCCTGAGGTGTCTTGACGTAGTTCCTAGAAAACGAAAGTCGGCGTTCCCTTTCACTGTTGGGGAAAGTGAGTCTTCACCTTGAACTTGTAGGCGCCTGTTCTGTGAAAGGGTCATTGACTAAGTTCCTTTCTGTTGATAAAAATGATACTGGAGAAGTTCCTGTTGTTTGCATTGCTTATTTTTCAATAAAATGTTGTGGTTTGTTTCTCTGAGCACTTGGTTGCCCGAGTCCGTTATTTATTGCCATAACGTTCCTACAACATAAGTGACACTGTCAGTTATTTTTCAATAATCAGTTTTCAATGAATCAGTTTTTCAATAGTCAGTTTTTCAATAATCAGTTTTCAACCAACCAGTTTTTCAATAATTAGTTTTTAATCAATCGGTGTTTCAATAACAGTTTTCAATCAATCAGTTTTTCAATAATCAGTTTTCAATCAATCAGTTTTTCAATAATCAGTTTTCAAT
>BGPR01000483.1:124162-146104 GCA_013235015.1 Araneus ventricosus
GAGTTATAAAAGTTTTTAAAAAGTTTATATAGTGCGACGGAGTAATTGATATTCATAATAGTGAAGTACACTGCGGACAACTTCAGATAACAACAACGAAAGTTTCCAAAGAGAAAAACACTTTGCAGTTTTGGTGCACTTTTCAGAGATGTTGCCTCTTCACACAAACAGGCCGTCCAATAAATCAGTCTTTGAACAAGCAGTATTTTCACGACAAATTGTATCAAATGGGGGAAAATTGAATAGAAGAGATCGAATATGTATTAAAAATAAAAAATCTGAGGGGGAAAGAAAAAGAAAGAGGGAGTTTTCAGCGAAAGTGCACCCCTGTAGCCCCCCAATACACCATACGCGGGGCAAGTCTCCATAAGTATCTGTGAGACCCCTACTTGACTACACTTCCATGCACCCCCCTAGGATTAGTCCCGTGCAATACCCCCCATCGCACGCGACTGCATGACATCATTTGTGACGTAATATGAGGAGGTCAACGAACTTGACGGTGGTTTTCTCAGGCCGGTTTGATAATGGCTTGATGAACTGCAAATGTGGATGCGATTGAATTTTACATTACAAAAATTGCACTTGTCTCAATAGTATTTGTTATTAACAAACTCTATGTTATATTACTTTTAATAGCATTTGCTCTGTTAATGAAATTGTAACGACAGTGACATTTTGTTTTTGCAATGCTACTCTAAAAATATTTTTGTAATTATGGTATAAAATCATTGGATAGAATAAGAGCGACCGATGAAGTTCGCTCAATACATTCAGGATAAGATACGAGTTTGAAGCCAGCTTAGAAAATAAAATTGCAACTGTTAACTCAATTTAGAAGCTTTTTATCATTAAACACAGCAACTGAAAATATGTTAGAGTCATCTAATAATATGATCTAACTTATATTTAGTTTAAGAAGTTAGTCTACAAGAATACTTATCGCTATTTGATAAAGACGGTAAGTGTACTTGTGGAAAAGCACTAAGTACTATTATACATACTGTCAAAGAGTGTGAGCTTTGGAAAAATCAACATGAATTGTTGCCTCCTGGCTGAACGGTTATGGAACTGAAAACTTTACTGAAATTGTAAGTTGACAGGAACTCTGTCATTCATATTGCAACATATAGCAATCTCATATAGCAACTCTTGAAAAATTAAGTAGATGATACCTAAACAAAATTTCCGTTGACATTTACTTCTTACCATCACTTAGTTCTTTAATGCTTAATTTCGTCTTACTTTATTTAACTTTTATATTTATTTTCGTTTTATTTTTCTTTTTTGTTATTTATTTGTACATTTTTTTTATATTTCATTAGTTATTCTTTTGACTTGTTTTGTCTAAATTCTTTTTTTGAAGAAGCCTGTTTGGTTGGTGACCCTTTGACCGTTGGGTAGATCAGAGTAGATCTTCAGTTTTGCTGTTTTTGACTGACAGCAGAGATATGAAATTTGCACGTCATTCTGGAGTTCATTTCTAGGTCACCGGTGTTATTTTCTACTTAAAAAAGCAATTATCTCTGAAGATATTTAATTAAATAAGGGAAAGCATTAATCCAAATCCTTAAATAAGAATAATTATTTAAGTGAACTTAAAATAAAGATGCAAACATTTGTATTTCTAGTGTGATTTGGTGTATTTCAGTCCGGGTGCACTCTGTGACGGAGTGTAGCAAAGTAAACAGACGATCTATCAACATACTTCATCATTGTGATGAGATAGTCATAAGAGACTAAAAATACTGTATATAGTCAAGTCTTGAAATAAATTTATAATAATAGGATTAATAAAATCAATTATAATGAATAAAGAGTGAATTCGAATTATTTCGGGCGAAGCCGGGCAATACAGCTATTTTTAGCCTTTTAGTTCTTTATAATGAAGAGTAAAGGCGAGTTATTTTTAGCTGTGAAAAAAAGTGCAACATTATAGATTCTCTTGGGAAGAAATTCAAGAACGCAAAAGCGCCAAGACAAACTACGGAATGCGACTTTTTCTGAGACAGAATGAAAAAGTAAACACTTCAGAAAAACTTACGAATTTGGTGACAAAAATCACTCCACGATCATTAAAGTTCTCAAGTTCCCGTGAAAAGTCCATTACTCGCATAAATAGTCTCATTCATCCGGATGGCTTCTTTAGACGCTGAACGACGTCCCCCAAATTCGTGTATGACAGCCAGTCTCACGTCTGAATCGTCCCATGTTTATCTTGAAACGCATTCCCCGCACCAAGTTACTGGAAATCGCGAGGAATTTTAACAAGGAGAGTCACTTTAGATAAATAAAAGGACAACAATTCGGCCCTGGAAGCGATTTTTCACAGTCTACCAGAAGTGCCGAGGTGATCCCTCAAAAAATACGTCCCCAGCTTCAGAGAAATAGCAGGCTGCTTGAAGGGAGGGTAGGCGATGAGTGTATTCGATAATGACAAACAAAGCTATAATTTAGACTAGCTCAGCAGACGAATTTATGGTCCAGAAAAATGTAATATCTATTCTTTTCGAGAAATTCCGGTCGTTGAAACGTGATCTTCACTGAACAAGTTTTTAAATAACTCAGAAGAAAAATAAATGGAATCAGTGCCGACCGCCGCCCGCCGCCCGCCGGCGCCGGGGGGGCGGTGGTCATAAAAACTTTGCATCGTCGTGATGAATGTCAAACTTCAAGGCTAAAGTAAACCAAAACTCTTTAACTTTGCAGACTTTACTCACATGACAATAAGAATCATAAAGAACAATGCAATACTTTCTATAATTTAATAAAAAATACAATGAAATAACTAGCCAAAAAATGTCTTCGACCGTGTCAATGCTACAAGTACAAGTGGAATGACTACAAAAGTAGCAAAATTTTCGAGCCTTTCAAGCCAGAAAGCAATGTTGAAACGTATTTATTATTTTTTAAAGAGAGAAATTAAGAAAAAACAGTTGTAATGATGTTAAATTAAATCAGGAATTTGGTTTGTACTCAGCTGTAGCCTGATAGCCCCCCCCGGATTCGCCACTGAATGGAATACATTCCTCACCATTAAGTAAAATTATCAAATGACGAAACAATGTGAAATCAAACCATGGTTCGTAAAATTATCTGCCACTATACTCACCATCTTCTTCTTTGGCTAAGGTTTATGGGAATTGAACTAAATAAAAGAAGGGGGAAAGAAAAGAAAACATAGTTAATTTGGATCAAGATGAAATAATCAACATTTTTATTCAACGCTTCTAAACCGTAATTGGAAGTTTAACTCTCTTGCGTCGTGTATTGTAGAAATGTAAATATATGCAATTGTAATATCAGAAAAAGGTAATATTATTGTTTTTAAGAACTTCTGAACTTTAAAACATGATCTTCACTGCGCAAGTATTGAAATAACAGCGAAAGAAAATAAATGGAATGCATTTCTGACTATCAGGTGAAATTAACAAACAATGAAACAATGCGAAATCACACAAACCACGATTCATAAAATTATCTGTCGCTATTCTCACCATCCTCCTATTTGGCTAGTGTTTATGCGAAGTTGAACTAAATAAAAGAAGGGAGGGGGGGGGAGGAAAACATAGTTAAGTTGGATCAAGATGAAAAAGTCAATATTTCTATTCAAACGGTGAATGGAAGTCTAACCCTGTTGAGTCAGGTAATGCAGAAATCTCGTTTCAGTTATTTCATAAAATTTACAAGCTAAGCTTTTATAGAACAGATTGATTTAAATAACCAATATTATACTGTCATAAAGTTGCATATAAATGGCAATTTGCTTCGTTGCAAAAATACAGTGGAACTTGATTTATTTCACTAATTTTACCGTGTTAACAGAATAAAGTCAATCTGAGTGAACCGTTATTTTATCCTGCCGATTGCTAATGCTAAACCTATCCCATTTTTATTTCTTAACCTCTTAAGGACTTATCCCGAGTTAACTCGTCCTAAATACCTTAGGTTACAAAATAACCCGATCCTTAAGAGGTTAAAGTAGTATTAACAGGTTCTTACATGCAAAAAGCGATTCAAAAGCCTCGCTGTATATCTAGTAGTACAAACTTATGTAGCTCCTAAACATTCAAACGAATTTGTTATGCCACTGTATTCTTTGTGAAAATTATCGGTAATACTTTTTTCTGTTTGTTTTGCTTTAATATCAAGTAAATGCAGAAGAAAAGAAAAAAAATTGAAAGTGTTAGAATTATAAGAGAAATTTTTTAAAATTTTGTTTAAAAATTTCAGCAAATTCTTCGTTTCTTCAGGGGAAAAAAATTAAGAATCTAAAATTTAACGAACATTTTTATAAAATGTATCATAATTTATTTTATTCGGTGGAAAGGAAAAATACATCTGAAAATAATTAGCAGATAAATACGCATGTTTCGTAGATGCTAATGCTCGCAAGACTTCTTGATAAAAAAATTGCAAAATATATTGAAAATGTTGAAGAATCGTTCAAGAAGGTTTCTAAAAATTTTCCGCTTCAGTACCAATTTCACTGTTAAAAATTACTGTACTAATTACTGTTTAAAATTACTGTAAGTACCGCACTGTTTAAAATTATCAGCACCAATGAAATTCTTCATAACTGCTTATATCCTTGAGTAAGCATATAAACTTATTTAACAACCGAACCAATAACTTTTATTTCATTTGATGTGCCTGCTTATTGTCAGTTTTTATTTGTTGAAATGAAGGATTTAACTTGGGGAATTCGAAGCTCATGGGATCACGATAAAAATTCGAATTATATATAATTGTTGTACTTCTCTCGAATTCTCTTGTTGTACCTTTATTCATGAGTACAGCAGGAGAAACAGGAAATTTTTAAATTAAAAATTAAATAAAGTTTTATTTTTAATATTCAACAGTTTTAATTATTAATACATAATAAAATGTAAGTAGTAAGTAAAAGTAAGCAATAAATAAAGAGTAAGTAATTTTAATAGATGAAGTAATAATAGTTATAGTCAAAAAATTTTAACACTTTTAAATACAATGATTTAAAAAATAAGTAAAATTAATAAACAAGCAGTATACAGCACTTTAAATATTGTAGAAGTGCAATTAAAATTTGAAATAAATAGTAAAATTCACTTCCAGAGGTTTTTTTTAACGATTTTTTAAGTAATTTTTTACTATCTTTTTTCATTAAATTCATCGTAAATAAAGTCCTCAAACGAATTAAGGAGCTTAAGATATTATTTCCATATGATCTCTAAGGTCACAATGTATTTAACTAACGGAAATAATTGATAAATAAAAACATTTTTATACAATTTTTAGTTCGAACATGAAATTGGTAAATTATATTCGAATTATAGACGATATTTTTTTTAACATCATTTCAGTACGAAATTCCACTGTCCAGAGAAAGAATTCGAATTACCGACGAATTCAATTTTAAAACATTCTAATTAGACAAGTTCCACTGTACATATAACTACGCAAATGGCTGATATAACTTTTGTCAATGACAACCGTAGTTGACTGAGTAGGGTTAATTCTGTGATTATCAATTACGTTCGATTAAATAGTTGTGAGAATTATCCTAACGTATTTAAAAGGAATTGATATATTTGAACTGAATTTGGTTTAGTTTAGACAAGACAACCTGTGTGATAAAACTCTGTATTTCAAACAAAATAATTTAATTCCATGGAGCTCTTTTTACTGACATATATTGCTTCAATCATCGTTGATGCGATCATTCGTAGCTTCACACGTGCTGTCAACTTGAAGTGCAGCTGTCTGTATAGATGCACAGCGGAACTTGGCTAATTCAAACATTTTTAATACCGGCAATTCGTTTTTTTCTCTGATCCGTCAATTTATATTGAAATAATGTTAAAATATTATCTATAATTCGAATTCGAATTTGTATTTGTAAGTTCGATGTCGAAACTAAAAGGTATTTATATTTCTAAATTATTTCTGTGAGTTAAATAAAAGTTTAAAAAATATAAGTTTGTGCAAGAGCCCTCATCATTAGCTTCTCTTAGAGTGTACCGAAATTCACCAAGTTGCAATGACGATATATTTTTGAATACTAATGGTATTGAATTGGTATTTTTATATAAGTTGCCCTATATATCTGGCTCTGAAGTTATGAAAAAAAATTACGCTACGTTTCGCACATGCGCAATAAAAAAGTATTTACGACAAATGCTCATATTTCCTGTAATATTAAAATTTTTTAATTCAAATTTTAACGCAATCCTTCTTTTACACATTGTCAAGTATTCTGTAAGTTTCGTTCAATTTGGTGGAAGACTCTGCATGTTATAAGCAAAAAACATGTGGAAAAATTTGGGATTTTTTAAGATGACCTGCATATCTTCCCGAATATTTGTGCTGTGTTTATGAAAATGCATGTAAATATTATGCACCTCAAACATAACCATTGCTGAAAGTTACATCTCGTTATCAGCTTTCAGTGAAACAGGATGGGTCAAACTCCATTTTCGTGTATATCCCTTTCTGGTGGCCCCCCCCCCCCCAAATGCCCTCATGACCGGATCTTCACTGTAAAATGTGAGTTCCGACGGTAGCATGTCCCACGATTCTCAGCAACTGATTGCGAACCATATTAAGTTCAATTTTGTAGCATCTTTAAAACTGTGCGATATTTTTGGACACCAGTGTATGATCAACTGCGTTGTTTAAGTCTCAAAAGGGAATATGGATCAAAGGGGATAAGAACCTATGCTTTAACCCTTAATTGCCGTATATTGCCTTTAAGCATCCTAAAAATTCATCTGTGTTTAATATTATAGAATTTTATCAAGGAAATTTTTTTCTGAAATAAAGCCCAGTGTTGTCAGTTGGCCATAAACCATACTTAAAATAAAATAGGACTTTTTAAGAGTATTTTCCCTATGTTTTATTCAAGAAATGCAAGTCGAAAAAAACATTTTTAAATCAATTTTTAAAAAATAGGACTTTTAGGGGTTAAAACAAAGTATTTGTAATTATGGATAAAAAAAATTTATGTAAAAGATCTCATTATATCATTTCATTTTACTGTTCCCTATTTCATTTTTTTTGTAGTGACAAATAAATTTACTGACGATATATAAAATATTCCATCTATTATGAATTAGTATGATATTGTTTTGGATACATGGTCGTTGTCATGTTCAAAATTGAGTAGGCAACAAATAAAGAGCTGTAAAGTCTTAAAGCCGAACATCGAAGTGACTGTCAAGGGGACTCTTGGGATAAAACAGAAACTAGCTTTTTCATGTACAGTGGAACCTCGGGAATTCGAACCCCAGTAATCCGAAATTTCGGATAATGCGAACATCTTTTTTTTTAATTTTCTGAAAAAATTTTATCAAAAAATTGAAGAAAAGTAGCAATTACGAATCTAAAACAAAGCTAATGTTTATTCTTAACTTAAAAGAAATATTTGGATTGGTTTTTAAGAATGAATACAGTATCTTACTCAGTAGCAACAAAATCTATTATCTTCTTTCGACGTAAGGAACGAAATCTGCTTGACGATGCGAATCGTCGCTCTTTCCGTACTTTTTCACAGAACACCCCAAGACGATACTCTACTGCACTTGGTATATCAAGAGTATTTTACCGAATTTCTCGGATAATCCGAATTTTCCGGAATCCGAACAGAGGTCAGCCCCAATTAGTTCGGATTACCCGAGCTCTACTAACTATACTTTTTATTTTATTTCTAACTTGTTTTTATTTAACTGCTTTTGTTTTATTTTTAACTTGGCATTTTACTTCACAGCACTAAAAAAAACAAAAATGGACAGTAAGAATAATAAAGTAAAGGGGAAAAGACTACCAAAAAAGGCAACATGGAAGTTTTAATTATGGAAGTCTCTTTTAGCCATGTGTTCAGTTATGTTCTGGTGTACTTTTCAGACAGGAAATACAGGATAGAACAATAGGACTGGTCTTGATTACTTTTCGTACTGGCTTAATGATGATAACTTACAAAGACAAATTTCATTTTGATGGTCATTATACTATCAAATTTTAATTAATGGCGGGTTTTTAATATTATCAGATGGATATGTATAACATGGTAATCAACTTCAAACCGAAAATGAGAATCTAATTAATTCATGTTAGCATAAGATAAATGCAATTTTTTTCCTACCAGTTTCGGTTTTAAAATTTTTATTTGATTTTAATAACATTTTTTTTCCCTGCCTTTTTTTTATTTTCCCTATTCGTAAGTCCTTTATTTAAATAGATCAATTTATCAAAATAGTTCTTGTAAAACCGCACTGATAATCGGCACTGTCAGCTGCCGTTGGCGCCTCCACTCTCGTCGCCAAGGGCGCCACGAATCGCAAATTTCTCCCGCCACCCTCCATCCCCAGTGCACAGCGTATCTCGCTTTCAATTCGCGAGGTCTTTCCGATGATGATGACGAGGAGTGAGCCATGATCAGCTGGGATCATGATCGCTCATCAACAGTGAGGAAATGTGCTCGTGAGGCTGCCAAGTGTGCACACTGGAGCGGCCTGAACTGGATGCAGGTGACCAAGTGCAGGAGATACAAATCGACCAAGACAGTCAAGACACACCGCATGCCGCCGGTTTCTTGATACCAGGTAGGCTTAGCTGCCCGCAGGTTTTGTTTACGTTTTCTGTAGAGATGCCGGCCATGTGTTTTTTAACCACTTCGGACGAAGGCTTTACATCATGAAGTTACATTTATAATGCATGGTTCCATACAATATGGTCTGCGATGATGAGTGATGTTATATAGGTTTTCTTAATTGTGACAAATTATATTTTCCCTAGAAATTTAAGAATTTTTTAAGTAAGAAAAGTAGGAGAAATTATATTTTCTTTGATCTACCTTGCCTTTGCTTATTTCTAAAAAAAATATTCTTCTACAATTCACCAAATTTTACAAATTTAGAATTTTATTCAATTGGGAGAAATCAAAGAAAATACTAAAAAGGAAATAATTTACTCTGCAAAAGTATTTCTCCTTAAAAAAATACTTTTAAACAATATCGAGAGAGTGTTTAATTTTCCTCATCGCTTAAACTACTTATTTACCCATTAACAAAAATTTCTATGTTTATTCAAAGATTTAATGAAAATTTTAATTATAGAAATCAATCAGTACCCCCCCCCCCTCCCTTTCAACAGGTAACTGGAAAAAGCTGTAAATATTTTTTGATATTGCATGACTGGATTAGTACTTTTTATTTCTATTTCAATTCATTATCGTTTCACACGTCAACATTGAAGCTTTGCTTTTCATTTTATCCACATGCTGGTTTTCTATTTATATGTTTGATAAATTCAGTTTTTATTTAAAAGAAACAACCTCAGGATTTTGAACTATTATTTTCTAAATGAAGAGCTGTTAACATTAGTCAAAATTTCTTGTTTTTACCTCAAATACTGAAGTGTTATCTTTTCTGTAAGATTTATGTTTAATCTTTTTTATAGTTATTAATCTTATTTTATACAATTAAGAATACAATTTTATTACCAAATTTCCCTCTTACTGCATCATTTATCTTTCATGGCCTGCAAAAATTTAAATAAAATTTGCCCAATTTAAAATCAAGATTTCCAATATTCACCAACATTCTGAATTTGTGATAAGAATATGTTATCTATTTCTAATTTATTTATCTATATCATATTCTGATTTATGAGATAATTTAAGATTCGTTATTGGTATCCTTAAGATTGTATTACTTTCAAAAAGTTTACTTCATCACAATATTCTTATACAATATCGAAAAAAAAAAAGAATAGGGGAAAAAATGAAATGAATAAAAATAAAAATTTTGAAAATTTCATCCAAAAGTAATAACATGGTAAATATTTTTTATTTAACTCGCTTATTAAGCAATGCAGAAACAATAAGAATGGAATCAATAAGAATAAACGCAAATTCTTTCAAAGATCATGGAAGAAATCCAAAAAATGTGTTTAGCATTTAGGTTTAAAAATTAGATATATAATGAGACTATATTAAATATTTCTTCAAAGAGTCATTTTTTATTTGTGAAATAAATACCTATTCCTATAGAGAAAAAAAACCGACATAGTTACTCACACATCTGGCTTTTATTTACTGAGTTCTCAAATCATTAAATAGAAAACGAAACTTATTAAACTGGTTTTTTTTTATCCAGTAACCATTATTCCATTAAAAACTTACACAGAGAAATAATATATACCAGCATGTTGAGGATTCTTTTGAAGCATAGAATCGCGATTGGTAAATCCTATTTAAAATTTGCTTTTGCACCAGTGAAATTGTTACGAATAGATTCACAAGTATATCAAGATTTCAACATTCTTCAATTACAAAATACTAGTAAAATAATGATACTTGTGTTTCGGTCCACTTAATAAAAATAATTTTTAAGCAAAATTTTGTCATTATTAAAGCTGCTTTTATAACATGATATAATAATAATATTAATTAAATTATGTTAACCCATGTAAAGCTATTTTTGCTAATTAAACATTTTGATGTCTGATATCAAAGTAACCGCGTATTAGATAACCGGGCTAATCTAATTAAGTTCAGATTGACCTTTATCTTAAACAAATCATTCAATATTACTTGTGAGGGAAAAATTAAATTATTAATTTATATCCTGTAAATTAAGCGATAAGTGTTTTAATTCAATTAATTACATTGGTAAATATGCAGAAGGAGAAAACACACAAAAATAAACTTTTTACTACTGAATTCTTCTTTCTGTGTTTTTACTGTTTACAAGTTACTTTATTATCTTAAAGTTTTTAACCGAACACTTTACTTTCAACTAATGTAAAAAATTCGCTGCTATACTGAAAAATCTTTTATAAAAACTATTTGAGAAATGAAGTATTGAAGTCGCTCAGTTTTGTCATTTGTTCACGGTTATAAATGCTACATAAGATGAGTATTTAGATGATAGAATAAATATCAGTGATATAAACTTCAAAACCATAAATATAATTTTTTTTGACGATACAAAGCATAGGAAATGATAGTTAGGATGTATCAAGTATTTGACTTTTAAGATTTGTAATTTTTAATTGTTTTATTCCAGAAAATGGTTAAGTTTAATTACTTAAATTTTGAGCAATCTATCTACATTTCCTCGAAAATGCGGATATTTTTTTTGTTAAAAGGTACAGAAGAGAGGATTTTGAATTTCATATGTTATACAAAATTGAAAAAAAAATGTGGTTCTAACTATCTAGTTTCATGTTGTATCTAACTCAGTTGAAACCATTACTTTTTATGAAAATTAAGCGGTTAATAAAGGTTCAGAATCCCCAATTCACAACAAAACAAATAATTGAACATGTATAATAACAAAAATGAATCCCTTTATGGCGAACTGTTTCTGCATATTAAGAATTTAAAATATATTAGAAATCCAAATTGTATCAATTAGACAAATATACAAAAGATTAAAATGAAATTTTAAAATGTATGCCAACTTTGGGGGGGGGGATATCACGTTTGAAAATTGCTAAAATGACGAAAAATATATTTGAAGAAAACATCTTATAGCATAATGTTTTAATACCAAATAACTAACGAAAGAAACAAATCCTCAATTAAAAAATATTTTCACCCCTCTCTTGTTTTTTATAAATTAGTTTTTTAAAGTTGTTAATTAAATAAATCTTACAGTCCTGCAAAGAAATTCATAGTTAAAAAAAAATACTGGTAAAAATATAAGTGTATATATTTCATATAATTCTGATACAAATTTTACAAAAAATAGCTTCCAGAGATCAAAGATTGTTCAACGTAACTCATTTTTAGACAATATCTCGATCTGAATAATGAAAACAGATAAGTGAATTGAATTAAAAACAGTTTATAAGTGTATAAATTTAGTTAATGATTTTTAACTTTTTCCACTGGCATAAAAGTCCATTATATATAATAAAGAACTTAAACTGGAATAATCTTCAACAACGATTCAATCAGTTACTGAAAGGGAAAATGAAGATAATTTTGCATTATATGGTGTTTTTAATAAAAAATTTGAATAAAAAATGTTATCATAACATGGGCATTACAATAGTTTTAAAATCTCACTTGGGTAATTTTAGCTATAAATTTTCCCATTCACAGAAACTGAAGTGTATTTCGAATAACTAAAATTACTTGTGCATTTATAAATTGGCGATAATAGTAATAATCTGATGTTTTGGAATCGTGAGTCAGTTATCTCAGCCATTGTATCATCACTGAATTTTGTTATAATTTAGCGGTCATGGCAGTTTCACAACAATGTCAGAAAATATTTTTTATTATTTACTTTTAAGACAATATCAAAGAAAAATATTACATTCTAAAGTTGCACATATGAAACCAAGTTTGCATTATTACAAATTTTATTTCATATATTTTATATATTTACCTTTTAATATTTTTAAATATATATTTTACCTCTTTTTCCATTTTTCTTAGTTAAAATGAAAAAGAAAATGTTGCTATCTAATATGTATAAATCAGATATGCATTCGTTAAATGCAGAACACAGCATCAAATAATTTATTGTAAAATGATAAACGTAACGTGTGTATGACATAGCTTTTCATTTTTAAATATGTGTTATTCGAAATATTTTAATTTATAAAGGATGAAAAATATTTAAAAACATTCTTGTTAGATGAAAATAATTCTAAAATGACTCCAAAAAATTGCATTCTTAAATGCTTAACTGCAGGGCCTTTATTAAGACACATAAATTTCATTAAAGACAATTTTTTTTGGATAAAAGTGTTCAATTTTATATTTGTTACACTATACCTAAAATAAATTTTATTTGTGAAAGTGAATAATATTAGCTTTCATTCATCCAGTAATAAAATGCTTTTTTAACTGCTTTTTTAAAACTTAAAATATATTTTATTTATGAAAGCGAGTAATATCAGTTTTGTAACATTTTTCCAGTTAAACAATGCTTTTTTTAACTGCTTTTTTAAAAATCTAAAATATATTTTATTTATGAAAGCGAGTAACACCAGATTCGTGAAATCCAGTTAAAAAATGCTAACAAAAATAAAGAAAAAACTTTTTTCTAAAAAATCCACTGTTTTGTTCTTAGAATTAATTTAAAGTATTGCAACATTTAAACATGTTCCATTCAGAAACTTATTAAAGAACTCACGCCGTTAGTTTAATTTGAAACTTGAGGTGTGGGACATGAATTAGTTAAAAAGAAATAATGCAAAATAGGAATTAATTTAAAATTTCACTATGTTCCTATTTAGAAAAATATATCGATGTATACTGATAGTAGCTGAATTTAGTTTTCAGACTCTAACTGAAATGTTTAAAAAATTAGTAATTGCAAACTCCAAATTTGGATCACTCACTGTGCTTACTTTAATTTTAATAAACGCTTGTTTAGAAATATGGATTACAACCCTTATTGTCAAATGAAGTCAGGAAAAACAATTATAAAGGGTAAAAAGCGCATTCGAATAATTGGAAAAAAGTATTAAGATTAAATTATCAATATTAAACTGCATCCAAATCAAAAAGTAAGTTTTGCTGAGAATATTATATGAGCCAATGCGTTTTTCAACTAATTAGTTTGAACTAAAACTAAATTTTATTATTGTTTTAGTGTCTTTTTAATAAAATTATATTATATTAAATGATAATATACTGAAATTTGGTGTAAGCAAAATTCAATTGCAATGTACAACTTTAAAGCACTTTTGCTCTTTACATATTCCGTTAAATATACTTTTCCTTCATTATTCGTAACACAAGCAATTATGAGATTTCTCTCATAAATCATTTTGCACCCTACTCCTAATTTGATAGATAAATAATCTGTATTCTTTTAAAGAGAAAATGTTTCATTAATTGTTGCCATGCCATAAAAAGTATTCGATTGTTTGAATTTAAAAAAAATATATTATAAGCTGTTAAATTGATAAAAGCATTTTGAAGCACTGCTTTCAAATTAAAGGAGAAAGTCTTTCCGATACTGTTCATTAAAGTAATTCGGTAAAGATTGGAGAAAAGTCATTATTTTCACTTTAATCCTTCGGAAGAAAAATTCTCACCAAATAACGTTCGAAGAATTGTCGTTTAGCAGTTATCTAAATTATATATATATTCCACAATTAAGAAAAGGCAGACTTAATAAATGAAAAGAATTTCTTCTTCTAATTCTTGTAACCAGTAATTTAATATGAAAGTAAGCTGCAGTTGATTATAACAAATTAATGCCTGATACATAAAGTTACATGGTTATCACCATTTGATTTTTTTTATCTAATTCTTTATGATAGATATGAACTAGAGATAATGCTTGATGTAAAAAAATAGTTTATTATTCACTAGCCGAATTTGTATTCATTTGATAAGTTAATAAATAGTGTATTCTTTAAAAAGCATGGCACACTTTTAATGTTTAAAAAGATTATGTAAATATTGTAAAACAAATATGAATACAATTGCTATCGTTCAAATCATGCAGAACTTAATACTGGGTTCAAACAAAAACTTGGCTGGATTCAAAGTTAATTAAATCTGAAATTAATTTATATTTATGTACCATATGAGATGCTAACTGTGTATATTTATCTTTACAATAGAATTAGCATTGTTATTTAACTGTCTCACAAACTTACAATTTTTTTGTTTCGATATAATCGTTTAGCATCAGAACAGTTGAATCACTCAAATCGAGCGTTTCCTTTTTATTTAGAAAATTTAAATTAATTTCTTTCTCAAGTTTTAATTATTCTGATTCTGGGTTTATTAAGCGATTTTATTTACTCTGAAAAATAGAAGCTATCCTTTCTTTCTTTTTTTGCTGCATCTCCCTGCTACCAACCCTAAATGTTTAGATCTGAACCTAAAGACCTATTATACAGTATTGATTAACATTAAGTAAAAGGAATTTGACTGCACAGAATTATTTATTTAAATTTATACTATGGATAACTATAATTTATAAATAATAAAAAATAAACAATACTGATAATCTAGATACATTTTTTGCGTGTTAATCATATTCATTTATATCAGTGATTTCTTCCTTAAACATTTGACTGGAAGACATTTGTTTTGCCTCCTAATGTTGTTTCATATACTTCAGCCAGTGTAAATCAGAATAGCAAGAATGAGATTTGTCATTAGAATACGATTTGAAGATATTTTCTCATTGTGACATTTCGCCACCTGTCCAAGATCCGTCAAAAAACAGCCCTCGTGTAGATTTAGAATTGGGCATAGTTCTTCCTAAACTTTATCAATCAAAACTCACGAAGAGGTAAAAATTTGGAAAAAAATCTACCAGAACTGGTTAAATGACAGTACTCAAGCATGGTCGATATTGGTAAGCATAAAGCGTCGATAGTTTTAGCAAATGTTAATGAAACCAATGAATAATCGAATTCAAAATGACCTTCTGATGATGGTGAAATTATACTGGTGAATATGACAGTCGCATTTCAGATTAATTTAACACCTTAGCGAAGTTTATACCAGATCCCAAAAATCTTCTGCGCTACTTTATTTATGTTACCGATAATTTATAAAGCCCCCCCCCCTCTCTCTCTGATCTACCGAATAAACTGCATATTAAAATTCTCAAAGGTTGCAAATCGTCATCGTGTAAGCAAAAGTAGACAAGTCCTAAACTATAGTTTCGAGATGTGGTCAGTTTAAACTTAATTTATTTTGAGTCGTTATAATAAGCAGTAAAATTTTTTTACAGATTTTTAGCTCTATTGATCTATTTGATTTATTGATGTTTAGATAACAGGTTTCTATCACGAAATACTATTCCAACTGACTGTAGTAGCTCGTCAAAAGGTGTTTGTGGACTTCGTGACTTCTGCCTGAATGCCGACGAAATAGTATACGAGATATTTAAATATTAACATGAAAATTATAATCAGCTATATTTCTTATAGCTAAATAAAAATGAAAATTAAGTTCATTTCCATTGATTCTTATATTTGCAGTATTTAGGGTTTTTTTAAAACCGTTTCTGATTTTTAAAAATCTCTTTAATAGTTTCATTTTAAAAAAATTGGGAAAAGGAAATTCGGGGAATAAAGAATCTATTATATCCCGTTAGATATCCACCCATCTTTCCAAATTTTGGGTTTGCGTTATTGAACAGGTAACCCAAAAACAAGTTTCATTCAATATTATGTTAATGAAAGAAATCGAAGGTAAAATGCATTAAAGTCTGAGCTTAAAAACTTCAAACTCTACACTTTTTTAAAAATTTCAAACAGAATTCTGTAGTCTACACTTCTTAAAGAAACGCTAAAATTTTAAATTTTACAATTAAAAACCGAAATTCTATTGCTAACAGATTGTGATGCGAGAACTTGTACCCTCGCTACTCCTACAATGTTGTGGTGGTGCATTCGCTTTGAAAGCTAAAATAATTTTTTTTTTCAAAAACTCGGGGGTGGTTCATCGTACCCATTGAGGGGTCATTCACCCTCGAAGCACGTGCAAAAGGATGGCAGACGCTGTGGGGGTGGGACAATAGGGAATCTGTTCGGTCCAGACTCTACCCCACTGTAGGTTCCGACCCATCTCATTTCCACCCCCTACTTTTGCACTTGGTGTTGCTGTACCCCCTGGTCCTTTCAACAGTAGAATTCGAAATTCGTTTCCGGATTTTGTTTGATGTGAGCGAAATGCAATTAGATTTCTTCGATTCAAATTCACACTCTTTTTTTCACACACTAGGACGATGGGAAGTTTCGAGAACAAAACAGAGAACTTTCGGTGGATTTTTAGTCGACCTAATTGGAATTGTCGACCTAAAAGTACTTGGACTGTTGTGTTGCACTCCATAAAAGTGTCTGAAAAGTATATATTCCTAAGAAAAGTACACCTTTTAAGCAATACCATTCTACTAAATACTAAAATTCACTTTCTGGTGCACACCCTGGGCTGTCAGAAGTTTCGCATGCAAATGTGAGAGGTTTTGTTAATTCATCTGAAATTTCGATAGGATTAACAACATTCGACATATGCCATTCTCTCCATTAGAATGTTTGGAAAATATATATTCCTATGAAAATTACATTTAAAAAAATTATTAAGTACTAAAATTCAATATCTGATAGTTGCACTAGATTTCCAGAAGTTTCGTGAACAAACGAGAGAGGTTTTGAAAATTCACTTGAAATTTCTATTGGTTTTTTAAAGATAGAAACACTTCGAATGTCTATTAGAATAATTGAAAAGTATATCTTCCTATGAAAACTACATTTTGTTAAAAATTATTAAATACTAAATTTCAATTTCTGATACACACTCCAGTCTGTCAGAAGTTTCGTGAATAAATTTAAGAGGTTTTTTTCTAATTCATCTGAAACGTAGCAGAATTAGACAAGCTATTTTGTTTTCTGATTTCCAAACTATTTTTTAAAATTTACTTTTAATTATAGCTTCGATAATGTGAACACAGATAAATTATTTAATATTTTAACTAAGTGGGCGTAAATAAACAAAATAATTTTAAATTATCTAACATTTTCATTCAATTTGAATGAAATTACCCATGCTGAAATATTTATAAATATGGAGTTTTTGTTTATTTACCTTCGTAGTATAGGGGAAAAAATAGATTATGTGATTTGAAAAAGTAAAAAAATAGAGATTTAATCCAAAATTTCAGACAGATTTATAATTTTTGTGTAAAAATTATCCATCTAGCTAGTTGCAATATGAGTTATAATGTTCAAATAGAGACTTTTTTTACACTAATGGTGTTGTAAATTGTTGAAACTCATAAAAATCTCAAGATGAAATTAAATTAAAATTTGCATTGGTAAATCAAAAAGAACAGTCGCTGCTCAGCAAAACTGTAACATCCTCTGCTGACTAATGAAGTTGTAGGATTTCTTTTGCTTAATAATCCTTTGACAAGTAAGTTTGAACGGTCATTCAAGGTTATCAGTAGTGATAGTATTTCAGATGATCAAGCACGCATTTATTCATTCAAACGTTAAATGATTAATATTAAAAACAACTGGGGTGAAGAAAAGGATTTAAATGAGACAAAAAGTTTTAAATGATAATATCATGTAACGTTTCTGTATTGTGTGCGTAGGAAAAAAGATATTTTTTTCTTTAATAATGGCGAATTTTCTCGAAAACAAGATAACGGTTTCGAAAACACCATGTTTACGTTCCATATTCACAAGTGCTGACTCTCAAAATATTAAGATAAAGATTTTCTCCGTCATTTTATGCATAAATTTATAGAATATTTGTATAGAATTTGAATTATCTGTCGATTCTAAACGCTACAATTATTTTCGAATCAAACAAATTATTAATTAAGATACTCAAATGTGATAATATTAAGATTTTTTAATATAATGAATTTTTGCCTAAATATGTTTTTTTTATGAGAAATCAAATTATACTTAAGAGAACTGTAAAGCGTGCTATTTAAAATTTTAAAAATATTTCAGTTTAACAGTGTCAATAATTTCGAACAAAAGCTTGACTATCAATAGTTGAAAGTATTTTTTTTCTTTCTAAAACACAACTTAAATAAAATCAAATTAAAATTATAAATTTATGTAACGTAATCAAGTTATATCAATATTTTACTAACTTAGAAGATTTTCACAGGTACGAAGAGGAATAATTGTTTTAAAGATGAATAATAATTTTTAAAAATCCTTATTAATTATCGATTTTAAAAAAATCCTCATTAAAAATATCATAGTGGAATATTTTTTTTCTTATTGTAACAAAAGAAAACGTGCATTTACATAAAATGTTATAAAATGTGTGCAAAAGATAAATCCTACGACCAAACAAGATTCTTATTATATGAAACAAAAATTATTCTGACTCAAGAAATAAGTCGTTGCTTAGCAACCGTTACAACTCTTAAAAGGTTTCCATCCAGTCGGATAAAATTAAGTGTTACTGTGCTTAAAAATTCGGAATTCTTAAAAACATAACGCATTTTCTTAGTTGGAAAAGCTCAAAAACTTATTTCACGTTAAATCGTACTTATCTTTCTAGTTAGTGTTTTAGAATTTTATTCGATCATATGCAAAATAAATTTGTCAATAAACTTAAAGATGAATTATGAGTAAAATGTGGTAATAGCAATGAAGTAATTGTAATGCGTGGCATCTTAATATACGAAACATGCTAATTCGAATTTGCAATCGGATTTCATTTCTTGCATATAGATTTTATTATTATAAATATTGTCTACACACCATTTTTAGTTATATTTTATTTTATTATCAAAATTTTTAGTTGTTTGCAATATTTTAATGAAATGAATCGCATTAATCAAAGTATTTTCATATTAAGCTTAACAAAATTTCTGAAAACCAGTTATAGTTCTTGAAATATCATAGTGGTAAATGTGTGAAAAAAATATTAACGAGAGAGACAGAGAATTACAGAACTTTAGTCGATTATGGCAGAAGAAAAGAATGAATATTAACAGGCTGGTTTTTTTTATTTGTGAATTATTCAAATGGAGTGAATCACAATCAAGGTGACGAGGTTGATAAAAGGTATGACAAAAGTTCCAAAAATATTCAGAATCAGTAAAACTTTTCTCAATCCTCTCGAAACTTCCCAGCATCTCAGTGCAATTTAGAAAAGCACTAATTCTGAACAAATAAACGTCATTGAAAATTCTTTGAATTTAACGATGATACGAATATATTTTCTTTTTCGTGCAATAATTTCCAAAATTATAGCAAGAAATTATAAAAATTACTAAAGTTATAAAAAGAAACGTTGTCAAATAGTCAGTGAAAGAGACAATTTTAGATATGTTAAAATTATTTTTATGAATACCAACCGAGAACGTCTGATTGTGTGATATATAGGCACACTTATTTTTGATAAAACGTTAGAAGTGACATTCATAGTTTATGAGAAAGTCAAGGGGTATAGTAAGCATTGCCGATTTTTTCTATAAATGTGTAAAATAATTTCAAAGGCCCTCAACGCCGCAGGTTTTCCTGTTTGGATAAACCAAAAATTAAGAGAAAGTTCTATACATATTAATTCAGTTCCTCATTTTTTTTTTTGTTCTAGACTGCTAAAATTCAGTAGATGTGGGGGCCGGTTTTATCATTATGTGATCCTAGGTGATCGTCTAGTGCCGTTACGACAATAGGGCGGTTGTCCGTGAGTCATCGACGCATTATTTTACACATTCGCAACAGCGAAAGAAAAAAATCAATTTATCATAACAAATATTAAATTGCATCATGTATTTAATTTCGACTGTAAGTATGTTATTAAATATGTTAATGAATTATTAGTGATTCAAATCCGAGTTAATGACAATTTTTGAAAAAAAACTTTCATTTTTATGTGCATTTTAAATACAGTTTTTTCATAAAAAAATTAATTTATTTATTAAAGTCCGGTTTATTTATATTTGAACTATGCATGCGAATGTGTAAGTATTGGAAAGCGGTGCTTGAGTTTTTCTTTGCCTAGGAATGCCAGGTACGCTTCGACTGGCACTGATAAAATATAGGCTTCACAGATTGACAAGAAACTCATGGATGTGGCCTACGATTTGTGTTTTTTCAACACAATTTCTAATTTATTTTTAATTGGCTTATAATTATTTCACAGACTGCAAGATTTAAGTGCAAATATTCAATTTAGGAGTTATCATGAAACCTTTAAACTCTTCGTTCAGAAACCTCTATCGCTCATGTTGTTGTTACCGTTATTATTATCTCCGATTACAGTATTACACCTTAGTTTAATGGGACACATTACCTTCTTAATATTTTTTAAATATGAAATATTATTAAAAATGTTTTGATAGTATTGAAAATTAACAATCATATGAAGTCATCCGGAGGAGAAAAAAATCCATTTTCATCTGCATACTTAGTTGAAATTAAATTAAAAAAAATTCAATTTTAAAGTCCCTACTACTTTTTCACACATGAATATTTTTGCTACAAATTTCACTGAAATATATTACACAAAACTGTGCATGGATTTTAATTTGTATCAAATATTCGCTTAAATATAGATATTTTACTGAATTATATGCTGAAAAATAAGGAAATTTAGCAGTACCTCATTTTATATCTTGCATATAAAAAAACTAAGCAATTGAATACTTATTGCATGCAAAGTTTTATCATATAGATAACGATAAAAGTGTACAAAAAATTTGAAAGCTCTATCATAAATAGGGAAAAAAGCCGTAGCATTTTGAAAACATGAAAGTGAATAAAAGTTCGACATGGAGAAAAAGCCATTTAAAGTTGTCATTTGCGCATATTTTTCAGTAGTCATCGCAAATAAAAATCTATATAACTTCTGAACTATTAAAGGTACAAATTTGAAATTTTGTTGCAATAAGTAGGACAATAAGAGCAACGAAATAAGCTAATAAAATGAAAATTGTTATTTTGCCATTTTTTGGGTAATGTGTCCCCTTAAAATAAGTATACTTGTTGCCAAAGTGCCTATAATTTTTATTTTGTTTCCAATAATCTAGCTGAATTATTTTCAGGTTATTATAATAAATCTAGTATATTTTGCAATGGCATATTTATACTGAAAATAATTATATAGTCTTAATTTGTGTGTTTTCAACAGCTTGATGTGTGACTATAACATAAGTCAATCACTAGTTTACAGCTAATCTGTAGGAAAAATGAAGTGACAGAATTTTCTTATGCTTTTTGATAATATGTCATAACTCGACTCTTAAAAAATTAAATTTTAAATTTTGAAACTTTCGCATTACACTTATTAATCTTATTTTTAAAAAAAATACTCTGCATTATACAGTACGCTCTTTTTACTTTTTCGTATACGAAGTAAACGTCCAAAAATTCGAACTCGAGATTTTGACGAACTCCACGTTTCAGACCTCCCTGGGTCCGAAAAACACAGTTTTGGAATTATGTCTGTCTGTCTGTGTGTCTGTATGTCTGTGTTTTCGTCTGTCTGTGTGT
>BGPR01000483.1:146114-175569 GCA_013235015.1 Araneus ventricosus
GTCTGTCTGTGTGTCTGTATGTCTGTGTTTTCGTCTGTCTGTGTGTGTCTGTCTGTGAACACGATAACTCCAAAACTATTAGAGCTACGAAGAAACTGAAATTAGGTATGTGATGTTGACACACAATTTGTAGTTTTCTATCAAATTTTGGACAAAATCCGCCTACGGGAAGTCCGTCTGTCCGCGTTCATGTGAACACTATAACTCAAAAACTTGAATAACAAGATGAAAAAATTTGGTGTACAGTTTTATCATCAAGAATGTAGGTCCGTATCAAATTTTGGGTAAAATCCGTCAAAGGGTTGCCTGTCTGTCGGTTTGTATAAACACATACTTCTAAACATTATAACTCGTAAACCCTACGGCTTTGATAAATAAAAATTGGTATGAGGCCTGCTAACATTAATTGTAGATCTATTAATTAGACCCAATAATTGTAGATTGTTTCAATCGGTCGAGAAAAAGGTGTTCAAATCGCCTATTTTTTTATTTAAGCCACATTTGGCCACATTTTTGTTAAAATTCGCTTCAGCGCTATTTCACTTTCGCAGAAGCTTAATGTTATGATATTCATTGAGAGTCATCTATAAGAAACACGCCATATTCAATATTCTGCCCAGAAGTTTCATTTTTTCTTTCTTTCTGAAAATAAACTGATATTTTTTTTCAAATATAGGCTGAAAAAAAATTATTGCTTTTACATAAAAAGTTCAACAAAATCTGTCACAGAAGTTTATTTTCCAAAGTACAAAAAATATATTATTTATTTAAAAAATGAATTCCAGTAACATAATTTTTTACACATTTCTTAATATAGTTAACCTCTTATTTTAATATTCCTTACTAATTCACATAACAACAAACATCCTATTATTTGAGTCAAATTATCAAGATTAGTTATTACATTTATTTGTTTAATTAATTATATTCAAATCCAAAGAAATAAGTTTAAAATACCCAGCCTATTTTATACAAAATTTATTTACCGCCAGTAGATTTTTCATTTCTATATATTTAATCATCATGACTTTAAATCCTTCTCAATTGTACTGAATTTTTCAGAATCTTTCTGGGTTTGAAGGAAAAAATTTCCGAACTTCTAATCCATCTGGAAAAATAATGGTAATAGATGATAATTAAAGAGTAATTAAATTTAAAAAAATCTTAGTCAAATTTTTAACCGATAGTCTGGTAAGCTTTGCATTTCATTTTTTAATTCAATAGCAGAATAATGCAAATGATGTTAAAATATCTATAATAAGAAACCATTCATTTTAAATTTTGAATAAATTAGTTGTTTCGTATTGATTTATTTCAAACGAATGCATTATATTATGGCATCTTAGAACAGAAAATCTTTAAGAGACTACAGCAGATTTTGTCTTTGAATTCAAGGGTGGACAAGTGGTTTCCAACCCACAGAATAGTTTTCCAAGAGGTAAAAATTTTAATCAGTTTTAACTATTTTGTAAAAATACTACTAGTTGTTTTTTAAGCTATTCTAATGTAGAATTTCTTTCTTATTAATTTTTTCAATCCGCAATTTAAATTTATAAACATATTTAACTTAATGATTTGTCCTTTAAAGTGAAAACTAGCTTCATTCATATCTGAATTTCTTTTATTTCGAATCCATTTTATTCTTTTCCACTCTGTGACTTCCTGTACAAGCATTGAAAAGCAATTTGTTATTTTTAAAACCTCTTAAAATATGAGCAATATTGAAGCAAACTAAAAAAAAAAAAAAAACCCTCCTTATTGGAATGTTTTTAAATTTTGAGGCATCTGTTGATTCACTAATTCGCAAAAAGAAGAGAAAAAAAAATGATTTTGTTTCTCTTGAATTTATTATTTATTTATTCGTTGAAAAACATTGTAACTCCTTCTATTTATAATTTTTATACATCATAGAACATTTGAATCACACATAATAATTTAGGGCAAATCAATTCTCCTTTTAAATTTAGTGTTCAGACTCATTCAAAAATTTCTTTACTCTTTCAAAAACTTTGTAGTCGTGTTAATATGTTTATAACCTTCGTTGATCAGATGGCTTTGTAAATCTGATTCTGAGCAGCGAGTTGACTTGAAAAAACCCTTCCGTTACACCCCAAGCACAATTCTGAAATATCATTTAAAAAAACTATTCCACTCACATGCACTTCCAGTGAGAAAAAGGATAAATTCTACCAAACACAACCACCAAGCGGAAATACCCTTTCGCATACCCCTTTCCGCACATCTGTCCGTCAAATTTAAATTTTACCGTTTAACTCTTTCCTAAATAAAGTCAGGAAAAGGACGAAAAGACCGGAAGATCTGAAGGGAGAGAGAAAAAAATCTTAACCTTGAGGCATTGACTGTGGCCGTGACCTTCGGTTGCCTCGAGCTGTAAGCACGGGATGAGGCAGGCTGAAAGGTAAATGACTACTGTAGACTGCAATCATAATAATAACCTCTCGCGAGCGCGTGCCCGGGAAGATGCCGGGGAGCATGCCCTCCCCCTTTCCATTCTTCTTCGGGGGCCCTCCAAGATCGCCTTCTTCCGCCCGTGGCATCCCCCAGGTGAAGGAGAGTGAAAGGTGTTGGGGGAAAATGGTTGTTCGGCAGTGAACAGGAAAACGAAAGTGATAAAAAAAAGCCCACCCTGGGCCCGTGAGCGACAGACGCAGATATGTTGAGATTTTGAGAGGGTAATGTACAAATGTACGCACTCTCAACGTCTGCCGTGACAATGCTTCTATTTATAAAAGGGATTTTGAGCAATTTTTACAGACTTACTTGAGTTGTGGTAAGAGAGTTCATTGTAGATCTTAGAAGGGAGCAGATTGCGTGCTTGGGCGCCAAAAGAACCCCCCCCCACACACACACACAAGCTTAGGATTTACCACGTTTTCTGGAAGCTTCACATTCTTAGCTCTAAAAAAAATAAGATGAGTGGAAAAGATTTTTAAAATCTTGTATTTGAATAAAGGATAATTTGTTGCATTTTAAAATTAATATGTAGTTGCGCGTCCGTTTTTTCTACAGTTACATGGAGACGGACACTGCGGTTTATGTCTGGAAATGAATAATATGAATGCTCTTTTTTTGCTCTAAAAGAGAGATAGAGAAGGTTTAGAAGTGACCATTGAAAACAAGACTTCTGTTCTTGTTTTCAATGAGCACTTAATTACTCGCTTTCATTTAATTTCTTTCATGTTCATAAGAATGAAATTTTGTAATCGATTTTACATTTACTTCCTGCTATAATAGAACTCCGAACTTTTTGTACAGTTTTGCGTTCACGATGGCAATACAATGTTTTAATATTTTCAGAGATTGAAGCTTATTTATAAGCTAATATATTAATTGAAATTAAATTTTGAATCAGTATGAGAGTGCGTGCATTTGAATTTCACAAAAAAATCAATATTATTTATTGGTCGAGTGAAGTGAGGTCTCTATTTTAACTCGACCGTTCAGCATTTTGTCTGTCACTAAATTTGTTTGTTACGGGATCACGAACAAAAGCGTTTTTCGATTTTCTTCGAATATGCCATAAATATTCCTCCCAGCAATAAAAAAAACGATGCATGAGGATTTTTATTTTTTGAATACGTTTCAAAATGGAATTTTGTTATTGCAACTGAAAATAGCAATTTTGTTAATACTGACAAAAACAGCTATTTAATTGTAATTTTACTAATATTGGTAAAACAGACATTTAATTGTAATTTTGTTAATCCCAAAGAAAACAAAGATATTTGTAAATAATTCGCATTAAAAAAACTCATTGTTTCATGCTCAGAGTTGTTTTTGCCTCTTTAGTTAAAAAAATCAGCTAAAATGTTTTCAGAGATTCTATCAAATGGTGCATGTTAAAAATTTGTAGAAGATTATAGGTTATTTGTGTAACGTTTTTTGAGTATTTATCACGAGAAGTTTCATATTATCGTGATAAATAACCCCATTATTTCATCAAGATACTTCCTCAACCTTTAAGTGCTTTTGCCACTGTTAAGATTATGATAATGGAAATTTCTTTCCTGGGAAATTAATATCTAATGAGAATTTTATTTCACTTGATTTTCATGCATTTCTGAAATACTTTATCATACTGGCTTCTGCATTTGTTTTGTGAAATTTTCGTATTTGTTTCAGAGTAAAATTTGTACATAATTTTGCTGTGTAATATTGAACATTGATTGTAAATATAGCTTGGCAAGATTGTGTATATATGGGGATAAAGAAGGTATTGTATAGCCACGGATTCGGAAATATTCCGCGCTTTTGCGCATGCGCCGGGCGGAGTTATTTTCATCAAAATAGAGGAAAAGTGAAGAATGGAAGGGTGATGTTGTCATTTTACTGAGCGTGATCTAACAAAGAACTCCGGAAATGCGCTCATATGACTCATTGCCTGACACCCCTTTCTGGTGTAAAATCGTCCAAAAGAGGTAGTCTCAGAATCCGTGGTCAGACTGTACCTCATAGAGAGTCAAATTATGATGTCCGGTGTCCCTGCAAACACTGATGTCTTCATAGTGAATGACAACATTGGCTAAACTTTTAAAGACTGCGTTGAAAAGCATATCAATTTTTTTATTTGGGGGAGGGAGCGAGGTCTACTGTTCACAGAACTATTATTATTAATGAATCATGAAATATATTACATAATAAAAAGTAGAAAATAATGAAAATATTTTTTGAAAACACACACTTTTATTTTATTTAGATTTTAAGAAGAAATTATCGAAATCTGGAGCCCAAAACAAAAATATAAAAGTATGAAGTGATCAAAGGCAAGACTATAAGGAAATTAAGCCACGATGAACATCATGAGAGGGAAAATTCCTGAACACTTATTAAAATTTAAAAATATACTATAAATGGGATTAAAATTTTTATTCAGTTAAATATTTTTCATTATTATGTAACTATATTTCGAATTTAATTATCACTTATTCGATTAAATTTAATTAAATTTTTATTCCATACGAAAGGGACCATCTGGCACTAAATCTGAGATAAAATTGTTGTCATTTTTTCAATGTATGTATATTAATGTGTTATGGAATATATTAAATAAAAGAAAGTAGAAAATAAGAAAGATAAAAACAAGATTTTGGAGTATGCTTTTATTGATATACTAAAAAGTAGAAAATATTTTTTTAACAAAAATCTGGAGGTGGAAACAAAGTCGTAAAAGCACGAGGCGCTAAAACAGTATTATACGGAAATTAAGGCACGATGAAAATCAAAATAATAATTATTATTATCCTAAACATCCATTAAAAGTTAAAAATATATTATAAATATGATAATAAAATTCCAATTTGCTTAGAATATTTATATTAGAGACTCAAGCTTTTAAGATTATGTTTTCAACGCCAGATTTTTGATAAAAAGAATTGCTTTGTTCTTTTTAGTACATCAATGAAGGAGTGTTTAAAACCTTTTATTTTTGTTTTTTAAATTTTTAAAGCCTAGCAGTCAGCATTCGCGTATAATCATAAAGCATATCTACTCAAAAACAGTTTTGCCGTCACGCATCAAATATATTTAGATAGATTGTCGGTGGCATCCACAAAAATGCGTAAACAATAATATAAAGAACTATATTATCTTCAAGTTGATAGTGGCGTATCTCAGAGTGTTGGCCAGCGGGCACTTGGGGTAAAGTGAAGCCATGTCTTTATTTATTAATGGCTTAATTTGGCATTTCAAAGTAAAATAATTTTTTAAAAAAAGTGTTGTAACAAAAAGAGCAGCTGAAATCAATGTAACAGCAATAGGAAACGTGAAATTTTTTACATTTGGTAGTCTCCCTTAGTCAAATGTGTTCAGACATATTTAGATTTACTTCCCAAACAGAGACTGTAAAATTAGGAAATAAAGATTGTCCATGTTTATTTTTTATAGTGGTTGACAGATGATAACTTTCAGAGGCAAATTTCAGTTTAGTCATAACTACTCAGACATAGATTTCCCTTCATAGTGGATTTTCAAAATTATTATCTGATGCCATGATGATTACCATGGCCCCAACATAGTAAGCAAATTGATTCTAAAATTGTTTTCTTCAAAAATTCATGTTCGCGCAAGATAACCTGGCATTTATTCCAGAAAATTTCTTTTCGTTTAATTTTCTGCATCACGGAGTTGATATGAAAGAGCGTGAGAACTATATTTGTTTGACATATGGGAATACAGGTTAATAAACGATAGCGTTCTTTCACTTCTTGGTGAATTTCCTAAATCATAAGATGGTGGCATGGTAACATGATAACAAATGGTAAAACAACATGGTAATCGAAACCATACCTATATTAAGCACTCCCGAAAATTCCTGCTGGAATTCGATAGCCTGGCATTTGCTTCGGTCTTTTCATCGGATTTCTTATGTTACAGAGACGATTACCACTCAAACATGGATTTAACTTCATGATGGATTTTCAAAATTATCACACGGTGCCAGGATTATTATCATTCGCAGAACATGATAATCAAACTCATACCGAAATTAAGATTTCCCTCTACTTAATACATAACTTGAAATTGTTTCTGGCAATTTTTTTTAATTATGGAGATGGTATGAACGAGTGTGAAAACTGAACATATTTGATAGACGAGAAACATTTGAAAGAAGAATATAAAAATCAGACTTAAAACATATAACAAAATGTTTACAATTTATTTATATATTATCTTAAATAGCAAAGGAAATAAGCTATGTGAGAGATGCAGATCAAGCAGATTTAATAATTTTAATTGGTTTATCTTACAATGTTAAGTTTCCAGAGATTTTTGGAATTTCTAATTATAATCAGCTTTTAAATATTGTCAAAGAATATTTAAATAGTGAAATGATTCTATGTTCCTCAGAACGAATGACCTTTAGAAGAATATTATATATATATACCATTTTTAATTTTTGTTTATTTATTTAATTTTGACAAATATTTCTGGTTTTTTTTTAACTCTTCAAAATAAATTTAGAAAAGCATTACGGATTGATTTTAGTCAAATGAAATACCAAGCATTCCTGAAATATACCATTTAGAGAAGACTTGTTAAAAGATTAAAAAGTTTCAGTATTAGTAATTTATTAATCTTAATATAAATAAAAGTCGTTGTTGGTATGTTCGTACGTATGTTTGTTTGTATGTATGTTCCACATCTCCTCCTAAACCGCTGCACTGATTTCAACCAAACTTTGTATACTTATTATTTAAGACAAGGGGAAGATACCTGTCACTTTTCAAAGCGCAAAAGTTAATCAAACAGTCAGTTAATTAGAAATTAACCGAAACCGTTTTTCCGTATTAACCTCGGAGAAAATTATCCCTCCCAAATAGTTTTATACCATCTTAAAGTTCAAAAATTCACCTTTTCAATGATAGCAGTTTTATACCTGTGACATTTTTCTTCAATTTTTATTAATTTTTCAAAATTTAAAAAATAGTTGATTACAAGCAGACGATTTTGAAATAACGCAAATTTATAGCTATTCCGTTGCTAGGCAACGTTTAGACTTTGAACTAAGTTACCTTTATTTCTGAAATTTTTGCTTATTTTCATAAATATATTTTATATAAGAAGAGAGAACTTTTAAAAGCCCCAAATCTTATTAAAATTTCAGTTAATTGGAAATTAAGCAAGATTTTGGCATTTTCCGTGATATCTTTCGAAAATATTTATTATGTCACAAAAACTATTTTTAAACATATTAAAAGTTTAAAAAAATTAATTTTTCAGGACACAAGTTTCCTTTCCGTTCAATTCATTGCCCTCATTTTGATAATTTTTCGAAAGTTAAATTATGTATAAAATTTACAATTTGTGACACTTTTTTTTGGTAAAGAGCAAGAATACATAAGAAGAACTGTTACTAGATCACATTAGAAGAATTCTGGATGAAGACTAATTTTATTATTTTTTTACTCATATTTATTTTAACGCTTTTTCTTAATGAAAACTTTACTATCTAATTCATTGTCTCAAAACATCCGTTAAAAACTTTCAGATTTTATACAGCAAGATTTATGAACAAAATTTGAAGCATCTATGCAACAAATATTAATAACTTATGGAGAAAATTAGCGGTTTTAAAAAATCGTCTGGTTTAATTGATATTCTCATTTTAAATAAAAAATGTTTCAGACGATAAAAGAATATTGGGTATTATAGTTTTCTATACAAAAGTAGTTTTTCGATCACAAATATTAGAAATGAAAATATTTTAATCCCCAGCAACGCCGGGCATAACAGCTAGTTTTATATATAATAACAGATAAACGAAATGTCGGAGTATAACTGGTCGGATCCAAATAATAATAATTTTTAAAAATTTACATTGATAAGAGAGAGTTATATACTAAATAAACAAAGTTCTACTGATTATGATGTAAAATTATAAAAGAAATTCACGCAGGAAGATAGTTGAGCTAATAATTACTATCATCAAAAGTAATCCTTGCTATTTATTTATATATTCGATACTTTATTTGCATAGTGCATACGTAAATTAGTGCTCTGATTTACTTTTTTGAAGAAATTATGGATATTCAATGCTGAATTTTCGATTTAATGTTTCTTTTAAAACTTATTTGATTCTCAGTTGGCGTACTGTTGAGACCCTTCTTGATCTTTCATTCGTCATTCTTAAAACAATTTCAATAAAACCTTCAGATGTAAATAAAATGGTTTGTGAAACAACCATTGTACCTTTAATATTTAATTTAAATTAAACTTTATAATATCACAACTTTTTTTTAATCAAAAATCATAAAATATTCCAACAATATACAAATCCATTTCTTTTAATGATGATTTCTTATTAGTGTTGATCTGAATGCATTTTCAGAAATATTAAATAATGTACTCCTTTTACTTTAATTAAAAATCCACCAAGCATTTTTTTCCTTTATGTATAAATTTATTTTCTTTGGATACCACCAAAGTTACAAAAGTAAATTTGAGATACATTGGAACTTGGATAATTCGAACGTTTTTAGTTCAAATTCTTCTGCGATTCGAATCTTTTCTTAGGTCTCTTGAATTTCGTATTAACGCAATCCTAAAATATCATCTATGCGAATTTTATTTTGGTTAATTCAAAGTTAGAACAAAAAATTGCAAAAGAAAATTGCTTTTATTTCTGTTTTATAATTGAAATATAACTTTATCTTGCTTTCATCACTTCTTTTTTTAAAATTTTGCACGCCAAAGATTTCAATTAAAAATAATTCTACATTATCAAATAATCTTAAATCTGATTATTAAATCTTTTTACTCTTAGATGTCAACGGTGATGTTTATTTTGAACTTTTATTTTACAATCGCTTATTTATCACAATTACTTATTGATTAAATTTATTATTTTAAAAGTATTAACTTTTTTCAGGTTCAATGACTACTATAACTTCATTTTAAAATATTTCTTACTCTTTAGTTATGCATTACATTTTATTTCTTAAAACTGTAAAATATTAAAAATAAATGTTTACAGCCATTTTTACCTTAAAAATTGTCGTGTTCTCTTTCTGCACTCATTTTTAGACCCAGTATTCTCTTAAATCGAATTTTTTAAACGTCCCGTCAGTTTCGAACAAGCCAAGTTCTACCAAATGCATTTAACGCCAGTAAATTAGTAATTCTAATAAAGAATATCGATTATTACTGGAATTATTTCAACAATTAACGTAAAATTTGCATTTCTGTGTCATCATATAAAATCAAAATTATTGAACCAAAATTGTGCACCAAGTTTATACGTAAATGCAGATGAAAACGTTTCATCTGCATATCATATCTAGTATTAAAATATCATATGATCTAGAATTATCTATACCATATAAATATCTAGTATTAAAACATATCCAGTACAAATCTAATATTAAAATAAAAGCATGATAAGGAAAAAGAAAAGAAAAAAAAATGTCATGACACAGTACTTTGATTTGTGCTCTCCGAAAACCCTTCAACTTCGAATTACCCAAGTTCAACTAAATACATTTAACATCAGTAAATTATTATCTTTAATAAAAAAATATCTATTATTACTGTCATTATTGCATTCCTTTATGTAAAAGACGCATTTGGGTATCATCGATATAAAATCAAAATTATTAAACCAAAATTGTGGGCCAAGTGTATACGTACATATAAATGAAAACGTTTCATATCAAGTACAAATCTAGTATTAAAAAAATACGAGGAGGAAAAGAAGAGAAAAAAAGAAGTGACAGGAGCCCTTACTTTGATTTGTGCCCCCCGAAAACTCTCCCGAAGAAAATGACAGCGGAATAAGAATTTCGTTTCAACAGGAGAAGGACAGATCTTTTCGGACGTGAGTTAAAATTTAAGGCGCTCTTTAAAAAACTTCAAAACATGTGCGAAAAGTTTGTTATATCAATAAAAAGAGCCACTTTGGGCAGCAATATTTATTCCGGGAGTTGTTAACATTTCAACTCCGTTGCCAGATTCTTTTTTTCTTTTTCTAAACAGAAGGCAAAAGTTTTTAGACTTCCCTTGCGTTTGCAGGAACATTAAGATCTCTCAAATTTGGTAATTTAATCTTAATTCTCTCAAATATATTATTTTTTTCTGGTATTAATATCAGCGGGGTAGAAAGAAAGCCGAAATTTCTGTTCTTAGGGTTTTTTTTTTTTTTTTTTTTTTAAAGGATGGGATTTTGTTTTCATGTTAAAAGAATTTAGTCTAAAAAGTGATTATCGTTGTAGGCAGGTTGAAAATACATTGAGTAAATAGGAATTCCACCGGAAACAGAAAAAATATCGTTATAGGCAGATTTATCGTTATAGACAGTATCGTTATAGGCAGATCTATCGTACAGACAGTATCGTTATAGGCAGATCTATCGTACAGACAGTATCGTTATACATAGGTTTCGTTGCGTGTCTTTTCTCCCTCCCTTTAGTTACATCGAGGCCCCCAAAAGGCGCGCTTCAGAATTTAAGAATAATTTCTATAAGACAGAAACTAGATAGTAAAGAGTATATAGCAATTATTCACTCGCCGATAATGGCAATGTCAGGGCAGAGCTTTATTCTCAATGTCGTTTCAATACTTTCTACCTTCAGATCGCTGGAAATAGACTTGTTAGATTTCAGAGTTTTAAATTTCTAATCTTTTTCTTAATTGAAGCCTTAGAATAAGCGGCAAAACAAGATAATGGATCTAGATAAAGATAATTTCACAGCACAATCCTTATATTTCGCTTTAACAATACTGTCTTAACAATTGGGTTAGTTCCAATAAATTATTTTGATTTTGATTTTTATTGAATTTTCGAAATGTCTATTTTTGACACATACGTGAAAAGTAATTCTTTACGTATAAGGCATTTTAAAGTAATTACTTTATTTTCATACAATGGCTCTTGAATAGTCTAGTGAAGTGCAAGTATGAAATTTGAAATTAATTAATTATTTTATTTGAAGCGTATTGAATGGCTTATAACATTTCATGATTATTAGAGATTCTTCAACTGTGAATGGAGACCAAGTTCTCATTGGAGTTGCAAAAATTTGCACAAAAGTTTTGCAACACAATTTCCTTCTTGATGGTTTTTCTAATTTGATTGGACAAAAATAGTTGAGACATTCATATAGATTTAAAATATGTCATTGAAATTTGCTGATTGCCTATTTTAAATTGGATATAATTCAATTTTTGTTATTAGTTAATACTTAGTTATTATTTATTTCCTAGTTTTGGGGTCCAGGCAAAATTCTAGGACAAATTTGAAATCACAGAAATGTTTTCCATCTGAAAAGAGGTTGCGAGTTGAAAGAATCTAATAAAATCTGATGTATATCATAGCCATTTATTTTGGTTGGGTTTGTTCGAGGAATTATAAGCCGCTGGCATTTCTCATTAATTTTTAATTAAAAATTTAACCTACACTGTCAAATAAATTAGACAATCTAATTCGTACTGTCTGTACAGTGAGTATCTTGTAAGGAAAATGATGGAGTTTTGTTCTGGTAAATTTTTGCTGTAAGAAATGTTTGAGAGAACAAGCATTTATTACTCGATTTGAAAAATTTTGACTGAATAATATTATCAAAAATTTTCAATGAAAATTCCTGTAAGGACTAAGTTTAAAAAATTACATGTTGAACTAATTTGAAAAAAGTATAAGTAGTTGTCTATAAATGCATTTGTAGGCAAATTATCCTACAAAAAGAACAAAAATTAATTGAAAAATAATCGTTGGATTAAAAGGCGATGGAATGGTTGATTATACCTACTACCTTGAACGGGAAATCGGAAAATATACGAAAGCATAGAAATAAAAAATGTTGAAAATTCAATTTCGGATGCTAATTTGAAGCGGCATTGTCATCTTACATTCAGTTATTACTCAGTGCAGTGTGAAATTGCCTTCGTGATGCGACTTTATTGAATATGCCACCAGCCATACATTCAAATTACTTTCAAAGGTGTCAAGTGATTTAGGAAAGTAAAAACTGAGAAGTTTCAACTATAACATCAACAGTGAGAAAGAAAGGCTGTATTCTTAACTTTGGACATTTTTTTTTGATACATGAGATGAAGTGTCAAAATTTTTCATCATCGCTTTGCTATCTCACAGAAACCTTCAGAGCGAATTTAACAAAATTGCCTTGAATTTTCTAAAAAAATCTTTCAAATACATATATAGGGCGGTCATAAATTATTGGACCAATTTCAAAAATTAAGAGAAAAAAAACTAATGCTGATAGAACTACGGTTTTTCTTTTAAATGAGAGCCCATTAAAAAAATTTTTTTTTCAGATATGTGCGTACCATTACGGCATTCTAAATTTGATACAGCGAGAGATTTCGATACGCAGTGGCTACCGATCAGCAGAAGTCGATTCGCGTTTTCTGGTTTCCTTTTTAGTTTTTCTTGGATATCTCGAAAACTATTCAGTTTTAGAATTACAATTCATTTAACAAATTAAAGAGCTTAAAATTTCCTACAAATACATGCTTTTATTTTTCTTCTAGTTTTAATAGTTTCGCAGATAATGGCTCTTAAAAATGGGAGATGTCCAATAATTTCGACCACCTAAACCATGGGTTCCCAATCTTCTTTCCTTCGCGTACCCCTTAATTAGTCTTTTGATTTTCGCGTACCCCCTACTGTCATATCCCTTCATCCAACCATTCGTCTATACAAAGCTTTTATCAATAATGGTAAGGACCTAGGTGAGCTTAACAGTCAAATGACGGGAATTTATAACATTTGCAGTACTTATTTTTGTATTAAGTCAACGTCAAAACAGATGAAATCAGTATTTTAATAGCTTCGTATTAACTTATAAGGTTAGCTAAAAATTATACTTCCTTTTGCTTTCTTTTTCTTTTTTCGAGGGTAGTTTTAGGACTTGCATAACTTTTACTTTCTACATGAACTTGGGGAAACAAAATTCTGTAACATTTTTAATCCCTTATGGTTTCTTGTGTCCACCATTACCGACTTTGAGTTCACGTACCCCAACTGGTCCTTTGCGTACCCTCAGAGGTACGCGTACCACAGGTTGGGAAACTCTGACCTAGACAGCTGTAACGGCGCGTTACCGATCTGAAATATTCCTTTTAAAATGCGCTCTCATTAAAAAAAAAACGTAGTTGTTACATTATTAGGGGATTTTTTTTTTTAAATTTTTGAAATGGGTTCAATAATTTATGACCACCCTGTGTAGTGAAACCTCGATTGTCCGAGCTGATTGAGATAGTAATCACTTCGTATAGTCAGAAACTCAGTTAATACAGTCTGAATATCTAATCATGACCTTTTCCTTCCGTTGAGGTTTTCCAAAGTGTTTTATAAGTCCACAATTACTACCACGTATTAACATTTTAACAAACTTTTTTATTAGTTATCAAACTTCTGACATACGTTTTTTAAAACAGTTTTGATAAGAGGATTCGCCATTGTTACCGATTTTCGCTGTTTTTTCGGCATTTTCCCAATGATTCTTTACGGGTTTTTCAAAGGAATATTTTCCACCGTTCCACAACGCGAAACTTTCCAACATGTTTGCAGGGCTATATTTTTATGAAAATGTGTGGAATTTGCTCACATCGCTATTGAAAAAAACAAACAAAAACCCCCCACCAGATTGGCTAGTTCTAGTGCGGAAACAACACGGATGAAAAGAATAAATTACATTAGCGATGTTAATGCCAGTTGTTACATGAGGCTTGAGAAAATATGCAGTGAAAATAAAAATAAGCAAACAAACTCTGTAAAGACAGAAGTACATGAAACCCTGAACGGTATTTACACTGAAAAGAGGACAATAAGTTTAAAAAAAAGATAAATAACATTTTTAAAAATAAAAAAAAGGAAAAAAGTAAGAAGGAAGATAATAATATTTAAAATAATACTAAACATAATTGAAGAAAATAAATAAGGGAGAAAAAAAAACAATAATTTTTCATACATAAAATGCACAGAAACAACATGTATACTTGAAAGAACAATACTCATGTCCATCTCTAATCTTCCGTCATTCAATGATAAAAAAAACTAATAATTATAAAAACTGTTCGATTTTTAGTCGTATATCTGAAGTGCGATTGGATCAAAAACGCTCAAAACTGTTAAGATTGTTCAGTTTGCAGTTACAGTTCTCACCTCCCGATCGCAAAAATCGGTTCCAATGCCAACTTTGACACCCTTTTCTGAAAAATTCGTTGACTTTATCAAATAAAGGACTGGAGGCTGTCTTTTCAAACAGCCGCTGATGTTAAAGGCGTAGGACTACTTTACTCGCGTGACTCTTTTGTTTGTCGTAAGTTTTTAAGTTTAAATAAGTTTTTTTTTGTAACTTCTGTTGTTACCCTTTATCTCTAAAATAAGACATTAGTTATGTTTCTAACATATGTAGTTACCGAGATATAGAGGATCGCGTCACCAATTCGTGCTTATTTTTGCCCAATTTTGCGGCTCAGTAGTCGCTGAACTACAATTCCGATTTTCAAAATTTTTTTTGTATCTTCTGTTGTTGTCGTTTATCTCTAAAATAAAACATTATTTATGTTTTTAACATATGTAGTTACCGAGATATAGAGGATCTCCTATACCAAGTTTTGTTGCGTTTTGGCGTGTGAATCGAATTCCTTCCTGAGACCCCAATGGGAGGAACGTAGTCCTATGTTTAAAAAAAAATGAAAAACACAGCTCGATTTTCTGGCACCGGCTCGGTTGACAGAGACCTCGGTTGATAGAGGCACCGATAATCGAGGTTATACTGTAATTATATTTATTGGAAACAAGATGCTTAATGAGAGCGGTCTGTATGCGAGATAACAACAGCTGATTGATGTTTTCTCAACCCTGGATCCAAAGAAGCAACACTGGAACCTCAATAATGGAACTGATTCCTGTTTATGTAGTTAAAGTATAGATTCCCTTCAAATTCAGATGTGGAGAGAAGAAGCAACTTGTAACAGCATGACTTAGAATGTAAAAATGTCTTTTTATTGTTGGAGTTTAAAATTTTTCAAATGTTTCGAACTAAGCAAAAGGCGTAAATTCAAGATTTTTTCCAACGAGATGATGCTGAACTAGATATAAAAATTTGCTGACAGTGGTCAAGTCCATAGAATTCGTTTGGAGGCAAATATTTTGATTGGGAAGTTGATAAATAATTTGACTGTTTAAGGACGTTTACTAAAATTAAAGACAGTGGTTGAAAACGGCACGGATGCCTTGGCCCTCTGGCTCCTCAATTCTGACCGTTTCGAAGAATGACCATTTTCATAATAAGAGTTGATTAACAACCTGATTCTGAAACTGACTTTAGCATGAACGTTTTCTTTTTCCTAATGACTCGTATACAAATTTATGTAAAGAACTGTAATCATCAAATATTCCCGGTGAATATGCGCGTTTCACATCTCCTTGGGTTTCAAAGACACATTTACAGAATTATGTCTATCCGTCTGTCCATCTGTGTTTTTGTGAATATGATAATTCAAAGCCGCAACAAACTATACGGATAAAATCTGATACATGGTCTTTAAACAAAATTGTAGATTTGTATCAAATTTTGGTCAAATTCATCAAGAAGAAGAGATGTTTTTCAAAACGCATCTCTACCTTCTTCACTCTTTGTTGAAGCTAAAATTAAAACTTGCTATAGCGTGGAAATATACGAGAAATTAAAGGAAGAACACGCCCGATTTTTTTTTTGTAATACTTTACGAAAGCAATCAATTGTAGTATTCTGCTTGCAAATGAAAAACAATTGGGATTTGACAGATTATTTGTATCACGCATGTCTGATAAACGTGTTTCATGAAATATGTGTTATGTTTTGCAGGGGCATCCTCGGAAGGGGCATCGGCATCATCTCACAGAAGGAGGGGTAAATGCAAGTGGTTCAATGTCGCTAAAGGCTGGGGCTTCATCACACCTGTGGATGGGGGACCAGACGTCTTCGTGCACCAGGTAAGTGCGCATTTCTTTTCTTCCTTTCTTTTAAAGGAATAAGACAACCATTTCTTTGCAGCTACTTAATTTTCAGAATGCTATAAATAATAGAAAAAAATCAGCTATTTTCTCTACTTATCAACATTTTACTTTTTGAGGTTATATAGCGTTTAAACTGTCAGTTCTAAAATAGATACAAATTATTTGATAATTTGTTACCGAATGTTAATTATTCTTACAGGCAAAGAAATTTAGAGAAACTAAAAAATAAATGATCTCAGAATCATTGATGAATTTCAAAGTGGTTCAGTATCATTCATAAATGGTCCAAGATCTGAAATCATTTATAAATTGATTTTAACAATGTATTTAAAGAAAAGCAGATGATTTTTATTCATTCTGAAGAAATTGTCGAAAATTATTCATTCAAAAAGTCTTTAGAAGTAAGAAATGTAATACTTTAAAAATTTTATAAGAAAGCTATTAAAGAGGCTTTTTTTACAAGGCACATTTTAAAAATATACACTGAGCTAAGTTTATATTTAAAAAGATTATATCGAGCTAATTGGGATCAGATACTAATATAACATTCAACGAAAAATGCTCTTTGTTCTAATGTAGATTTTTAAACTAACAAAAAATTTAAATTTTTATCATCAAGTTATAAAAATGGTAAAAACTACCTTCCTGAGATTTGTTTCTAACAGGGGTATGTGTGGAAAATTTTCGAAATGAACGATAATTTTCCCAGAGTAACAGTAATAAATTTACATGACAAACTCACATATCCGACAAAGAAAAAAAAAATAGGCATTTGAATTGTTTTATGAGATGCAATCAATTTTCGGGTATCTAAATATGATATCGAGTTTCGAAACGTGACGGAAAATTATCATCAAATTTTTATGACAGACTTGTGAAAAATTTTTCTCTTGGAACTATCAATTTTTTTTCTTTCTTTTCTAGATTGATATCGTAATATATTTATTATTGTTGTTATTTGAGACTCTTGACTGAATGCTTTGAATCCGTTAAACCTTTACTTTTAGAGGTCCTATGATTCAACACTATTTGCTTCAGTCATAAATGGTCATTGGGATTTTCCTTGAAATATGTTCTTATCCTTTTCAAATCTAGAATCGAAGAATAAAATCCAACCGTAAAAAAATAATTATCATTAAATTCTTTATCCATCCAAAGTTTGTCATAGTCATTAAAATAGTTCTATATCGTGTAAAGTAAATTAATTTTTGAATGCAGCTTTTCCATGCTTTCCATCATTCTTATAATCTTGTAGAACTTTATTTACGATTGTTAGGCTTACCTTCATCACCTGTTGCGAGCGCCGATTAGGAGGGATTTGCAGGTTGTTCTGGGTTGCTAGATATTATCCATCGAAATCAGCAAAGTATCCGTCAGGTTTGACACAAGTTGCAATTATCATTTCTTGCATCCTATCCATCGTTTATCTGAGCATGATTGATTGCACTATCGTTATAAAGTAGCACGGACTTATATACAGAGTGGTCATAAATTATTGGATCAAATTCAAAAATTAATTTTAAAAACTAATAATTTTATAACAACGGTTTTTTTTTAAAAATGACAGCGCATTTAAAAGGTTTTTTTTTCCAGATGGGTAACGCGCCGTTACGATGGTCTCGGTGGGCGTAAATTGTTGGACATCTTCCATTTTTGAGAGCTATTATCTGTGAAACTATTAAAGCTAGAATAAAAATAAAGCATGCATTTGTAGGCAATTTTATGCTCTTTAATTTGTTACATCAATTTAATCCGAAAACTGAATAGTTTTTGAGATATTCAAGAAAAACTAAAAAAGGAAACCAGAAAACACGCATCTGCTTCTACTGATCGGGGGCCATTGCTTATGGAAATCTCTCGCTGTAGTAAATTTAGAACGCCGTAATGGTACGCCACCTATAGGGGAAAAAATTGTATTTGCTCTCTCATTTAAAAATAACGCAGTTGTAACATTATTAGCTTTTTTTAAATTAATTTTTGAAATGGGTTCAATTATTTATGACCGGCCTGTGTAATGCAGTTTTTCGTTCTGATGCTTTGATATCGGTCGATAGTTGGATGGCTTGTGAAAAGCAAATTATAACCCGAGGATATTTAAGATCACCACTTGATTGTGGATTTTTAAAATTAACTGATGGCTGGGCACACTTCAATCAATGATATCACAGCCGAGACCTATCCATCGGAATTCCTGTTGTCACATGATAGCTTGAAACTTGCGTCACTGGATTTCAGCTTTTATGATGTATAAATATGATGTTAATTTGAGAATGAGGCCAAAAGTTTTGCATTGCCCTTGGGGATTTTTTTTGTTTATGATTTGTTCATGGTTATTTCTTTGTAATTTTTCGCCGCCCTGTTTTGGGTGTAGTATGTATTTATTTCACGATTTCTGTGTCCCCCTCCGGTCCGTGTTAACCTTACACCCTTCCGGGTAGGCTGAGTCGGAGTGGGTATTAAATAAAATAAAAATAAATCGATTGTATCAATATGCGATGAAAGTTTGTATTTGATTTTCATTTTGTTATTTCTGAAACTTACAAAACTAAGAAGGAATAAAATTATCAGGACTGTAGTGGATCCGGTACGCACCGGAGCACCGTTCCGGTACTACTTTCTTTTTACGAGAAATAAATAGCACAAAATTGTGAAAACGTCCTTAAAACAGCGTGATTTTTGTCACCCAGGTTAGAGCGTCCCGGCACTGATTATTTTGCGTCTACGCCACTGAAAATTATTAGTAAAATACCTCTTTTTTGCGTATAAACTAAATTAATCAACAACCCAATTTAAAGGAAAGTGCGCAGAAACCATGATATATAATAATTTAGTAGTCTGACCTGTCCTTACTCATACACAAATTTCGGCACTAGCAGTTTCTAAGAAGGCCAGTTTATCGAAGTTCGTGCTGTAGAGGAAGTTAATGCAAACACATATTCTAACGAGAAAAAACAGAAATTAATAAATACCGAAACAATTAGGAAAACAGAGAATTAATGGAGCGCAATTTTCGCCCTTTTTAACTGCTATGGTGCAACATGAACATCCTTCAGTACCAAACTTTTATATCTAAACAATTATCAGTAGATCCCCATTTAGATTAATAATATCCTGGTATATAAAATAGAAATAATGAGTCATTGCGTAGAAATCTATAATTGGGAATTTTTTTCTGAATGTGAAAGCGGAAAAAGCTCTTTTTTGACCTATAGATAACTGATAAAAAAAATTCGGGGTATCTCCATTGGCTACTATTGTCAATTATTAGAAAAGAAACCAAATGCAGGGCTACTCATAGAAAAACATAATGACCAGTTTTCTTTTTGTCTGCACAGTTATAACACCAGAGCAGGTATGAAAAAAATAAAATGAACCTAGCTTATGACGTGATAAATCCGGTAGATATGATGGATAGTGATTCGTGCATTATTATAGGTCGAATTGACAACTGTAAGATGATTAGCTGTAGAGTTGTTTGGCTATTGAGTGGGCGTTGCTTCATGCATCACCGTCCGTGCGTTAATGACAAAGCTGGAAACGTCACTAGGGTTCATACATTTTACACGCCCACCCAGGTAGAGGAGAAACTTTATCGGACATCAAATATTTAATGTACAGTCCAGACTTTACGAACGTCTGTTTGATTTGTCAAACTGAGAGAAAAGAATACTTCAGAAATTATCAAGAGGCAATAGCAATATATAAGTAAAAAACAGTTTTAAAATGGACATAATGAAATAAAATATGAAAAAAATGCCTTGAAATTAGCTATATCATATCTTTTTCACAACTGCTTTCACTTCAAAAATGATGCAAATATGGTTCCAATGTATATTTTACTCATGTAGTTTTGCAAGAATGGATTTTGAAATCCTGTTCGAGTCAATTAACTGTCTGTTTCACATTGGGAATACTATGTTTTTTGACTTCAAGAATAATAGCTAAATACAATAATAGTAGTTATTTTAATATAATTTTCTTGCTTTTTATTCTTCTATTACATAGAGAAGGAGTTCAATTTCAATCCTTTTACGAGGGGGAGGAGGGAGATAGTTTGATTCTGAAGCTGTTGTATTTTAATTAATCTTTTTGTATTAATTAGAAAATTTCATTTATTTAATTACTTTGTGAAAAATCAGTTGACTGTAAACTCTTTAAAACGACTTCAGAATACTTGCTCAATTCAATTTTTAAATGATTTCAATGTATAGTAAGTTAATTGAGTTAAAAATTCCCAAAATATTTTATTTTCTTTTAAAAATACCTATTTTAATAATTCGAAAGAAATAACAACAATAACAAAATGCGTTTCAGCTCCACTTTTTTTCCCTTCTACTTATGAAGATTTTATTGACTCTTAATATATTTCATTAAATATAATCTATTTCATGCAGCGTCGTCTAGCATGTTACTGCACATTGCCTTATGCTATGTCGTATAAATACCTTCATTTTTCCTCCTGCAAAATGCGCAATGGCTTTCAAAATTAAATTGACGTGGCGTATCACGTGAACATAAATTGTTTTCAATACGACAGTCATAAGCACGAAATATTTTGATCCAATTTAGTGATAAAAAATTACATGAATTCCAGCCACTTTTAATGAAAAATAGTAACAAGACATTTCATAAATTTCGAAGTACAAGCTTTTTTAACAAATGTTTCCGGTTTAAAGTGGTTATTACTTAGGTAATCTAAATGCTAATGAACTCAAATGTCCTTTTAAAAGACAAGACCGCTTAAACAATCCACTACTTATTTAATCATCACAACAATAGAATTTGGTCATGCGTTTGAGGTTACACTGTAAAGTCGTTAATAACGATTATCCCACCACACCTTAAGTTAACATCCAATTTCACTGAAAAAGATTTTGGAAAAAAGTGAATACTTCACTTAACAGCTGTTGGCCTCTCCTTATAATAGGATCGACCATCATTAATTAGGATTATGAGCTGAAAATTGAAATAAGAGTTTCTGTGCGTGCTTGTGAAAGACACACTAAAGGCTATTTTCCGAAGCTTTTTGAAACTTCGCGTGATGTAACTGCATAAGCTCTCTGGGTTCCATCTTCCTGTTTCCTTTTTCGCTTTTAAATAAAAACTCAATTATAAAGGGAGAAAATAATTTGCTCTTTACTTTTCACATAGCTGTGCTGAATAATAAAAATGTTATCTGAAAAATTATGATTTAAAGTGCTATATAATTTTAGCGGTATGATTTCGGAGAGTATTTTTTTTTGGGGGGGGGACAAACTTAATCATCCTGTGACAAGTAAACGTTGTCAACAACTTTTCAAATAAATTTCCGTCATTTAATATGATTTATTTTTGATTTAAATTATTGCTTAATTCATTTTAAAAGTATATTTGAAAAATCCCATAGTCTATCACCAAGGCGGTCTAGTAACTCTGATTTGCATTTCTACACTATCATGACTGTATTTTCCTGAAGAATTACATTCACCCCACCGAGAAATTCAATTACAAATTTATAAATTATAAAGGAAAATGTGTCACTTAAAACAATTCGAATATTTAGTGTTTTGGAAGTTTCATGAAACAAACAATATGTTTGAAAACATAATATTTTTATAGTGTATGCCTAGAAGTAATAAGTTTTTTTAGATTATATTATTGTGCTATCAAATATAAGCACGGATTTTTAAACGGTTTTTAAAACCCAACATATTTATTACATTAGTCGAAATCAATTTTATGGTGAATTAACTATGTGAAATAGATAATTATAGCATAACCAAGGTGAACCAGGATAATATTCACCTCAGAGCCTTGGATTAAGTAATATTTTTTTCCCCGTAAAAATTATTTTTGCGTTCGATTTTCCGCTACAGAAACTGTCAGGACAAAATACAGGATGATTCAAAACTCATGTGCAACGAATTAAAGTGCAACAACAAACTTTTTTTTCGTAGAGGAAAGCATGGCTGCAAGTACCCTGTTGAAGCATAAACACTAGAAATAGATTGAACGGAAACATAATTTGTTTCCTTACAGCTTTGTCTACACTTGTTTTTTCACAGCAATGCTGATAATAATTACTCAAAATTGCGTTCACCAACAGTAATATATGTTTACAAGCGTCGATGAAGTGCATTTGTCTTCGTTGAAAACCTCGTGGCTCGAATATTTAATTCTGCTGCACGTTTATAAATGGTATCTAACGTCAATAAAACTTTAATCCAACCACCTCATCGACACTGAGAAGCGCGTCTTATAGTTGATGGATGAGCCATAGCTTTCTTTTATATCCCACGCCAACCCAGCTTATCAAAAGGGTGTAAAGCTTGACAAGAGTCGGAGGGAAGAAAAATTTCGGAAAATACAAATACAATACAAACTACACCCAACTTCGGTGGAAAATAATACATAAAATAAACCAATATATAATAAATATATAAACCTAAATAATAATAATCATAAAAGTACAATAATAAAAATAAATAAATTTATAAAAATAAACATAATACATTAAAGCACCGTTTGTACGTCTTTCAAGGGGCGTACTGTATTTTAAACTATAATTGCAAAAACTCCTGTAAGAAAACAACAGCGATACTGAAGAAATATGACAATGAATAAATTCCATACGTTTAAAAAATGAAAGTTACTATGACGCTTCATTCCACTATAGCACTTTATAGAGCGCCTTAATTGATTGCTTCGTCAAGTTACTTGACGAAGGGGGGGGGGGGGCCCTTGGGTTAAATTTTCAGAAGTTAATTTTTATAAAATGAAATATTATTTCTAAAATTTAGAAGTAGCTCATATGTTCCAAAAATCTGAAATACTCATTTTAAAAAATCTAAGATAACGGGGAGGGAAAAAAAAGAGAGAGAACTATTTGGCTTGTGAAGAAAGAATTTAATATTTTTGTTGTTTGAAAATGCATCAAATTGCGATATATTTTCAGATTTTATTTTGAATGGCAAATTCTCAAATAAATAAAATACGAGAGTGCATTCGTGTATGAAGCTTTGAAATTTGGCAACCACACAATATTCACACTTCTTTACAACAATAAATATTCCATTGGCTCAGCAAAGAATTGCCAAGTTTCTCCTGCAGGGTCAATGACTCAGCATTTGCATCATTCGCATTCCAAATGTTTTTACTTCCCAGTTCATCGCAATCTTAGAGCGAAGCATCATTCCTATGCAAATCGCCACAGCTGACATTAGAATCGAGCCCTATTGTTACGCTTCTTCCTTTTCCAAGTCCGATCCTCCTTGTTGCACGGCTTATCGATCCGATAAGGAAGAGGGTCTCTTCTCCAAGTCACGTGGTACGTGCGACGTCACCCATATCTGCTTCCATTTCGCCCCTCATTGTCAAACTGCAATGCGCCCTCAAAATCAGGACCATTGCAGTCGTCGATCTTAAAACACAATAAGCCCCACAACTCTGCCTTTGGGGAGTCTTGGCATTCATTCACACCAGGGTTGAGGGAACTCTGTCTTGGCGCGTGAAACGTGGTTCGTCCAAGATGTGACTTTTACTTCCTTTACTTTATTGTATATATTTTATGTATTGTAAATGACAAAAAATTCGGCCTCGAGGTTTTGGCAAGTTTCGATGTGTTTCCATCTAAAAACGGTGAAATTCCTAATTACCATTTTTTTTATTTATGTCGGTGATCAAGGAGTGGCGTTCTGAATTTAATTTTTATGTATCAAATATCTGATGAGTTAGAAAAATATTTTGTAAATATAATTTTTCTTCCTCTCAGGTCGCTCCTCTCTTTCTTCCCCCTTTCCTTAATTAAATTGTTTTCATGTAAATCAATAATATTAATGCAATAAAAAATGCCTATCTACGAAATTTCTTACCTCTGAAGAACGTTCAAACCTTTTTTTTTTAGTTAACGTTTATATTTCAAAAATTCAAATTGTTAATCATCACTAATCAGAAACAAATTGTTAAAAAAATTCATTTCCCTCAAACCAATAATAAAAAATACTTTCTGGTATAATTTTTGTTTTCTTGTCGGATAGTTTTCTTCAAATGATGCAAATATTTTTCTTCTTGAAAATACTAATCAGCTAAAAAAATAGGTATAATTTAGTGAGGAAAATCAAGAATTTGAAGGTTACAAACGGACGGTGGTAAATATTATTTGCTATTACTTATGCATCTAAAACTGAAAATTAAGTATTTAAAAATTAAAATTTTTAATCGTAGTATTTAGTTAGTAGCTTCTTTTCAAAAGGGGAAAAAGAAAAATGGAAAAAAAAGACAAAGAGCTAAAATGTAACCTCCGCAACGTGAAAAACATTTTAATATAGCCTTCTTGTTCTGATATAAATTGAGCATCGTTTTATAATTTACAGGAAAAAAATGAAGAGATGTTACTGAAGATCGATGTTATAAGAAATATCTCTTACACTGCCTGTCAAAAAACAACATCCACCAAGAGAAGTGGAAATTTTTTTCGTTAGAGTACAGTCGATAAATTTACTAGATCTCAACTTGAAGAATGTGAAGAAACTGTATTTGTTTTATGATTTTTGATGCGCAAATGCACTGTAAAATAAATGAAAAAAAAAAACCTCATTTATTTGTTACATCTTCAAGCCCTCCCCAACTTTAAATTTGTTGATTACGGATTTATAAAGTTATATATGTCATAAATTGATTACTAAATAATTCGTAAATTAATTATATAGTTGGTGTATATTATTCATAGAGCTATCGAATCCAGCATTGATATGACATCCCAAATTCGGTTACTAAAAAAAGTATATTTTTTCGTATTGGTGTAAGCCTAAAATACAAAAAAAACATCATTTCTTTAATTTAAGTTAATAATTCATATTAAAGCCCCCTCCCTTTATTTTACTTTCGTGCGTGTTATAACAATTATATTATCAATTGTAATAATTATATTTTTACAAACGCTTAAAATTTAGATAAATATTAAATGGATAAAATTAATAACAACAAAAAAAAACCCATATCGATAAGCATTTACAGAGCAATTAAATAGCCGTTTTCAGCGGCTGAATTCAATATTAATGATAATAAAAAGATACTTTTTCTCCTTATTTCTATTATTATAAGGATTCCTGAAGTTTCTGTAGTACTTTCATGAAAGCACGTCCAAACATCTTTCAAAGCTTGGTTGGAAAGGCATTTCATTCAAAGTAAATTACAGCCGCTTTGCGATAACAAGCTATTTTACTCATAAAAACTGTTTATATGCTTGATAGTTACTCAGTTAATCAAAAGCTAATATTACGCCAATAATTTCATCTAACATCTTTATAAAAGTCATATTACGGAAATGTATGTACTCTTTCATATGTATTGTTATGTATAGGTTGTTGTTGTTTTCTTAAATAAAAGTTGTACATCTGAATCTTCCTTGGCTAATTTTTTTGAAGGTGCTTCTTAAATGCAATGAAATAAATTTATAGTTAGATAAACGTAAAGAGTATAATCAAAGTAGAGTGTGCTTTACTATGCGTAAAAAAAATTGCGGTGTCTGCCTTTTTACCATTTTTTTCCGTTTCTTAATTCTTCGAGAAACTTTATATTTACTATAAACAATAGTTGACGATGCTTGATACTTAATAAAATTTATTCTTCCTTTCTCAATGTGATTAAAATGTTTCAAAAATATGCATTCTTGATAACCAGCTTGAGCTTTTTGTGGTGTTGCTTTTCATCAGTTGCTAACATTGCTGAATAGATAGAGAAATCTATCTGGTTATTGGCTCAGCCAAATGATTGCGTTCAATCGGAACAAGAAATTGGAGAATAAATAAAATGATGCCGTAAACAAATCGCCCTGCAGATAGCATGTCACCTCGAATGATAATAATCTGGGTTAGCCCTTTAAAGGACCATTTTTTTTCTAGTACTGTTATATTAAATTGGCTTTGGGATTGAGATACATTTAAGAAAAGAAATTCATTTAGCTTATTCGATGACATTAATTTTTTGTTAATTAATTTTGCTAATTAATAATTAATTATAAAGTCCCCAGACACTTCATTATGGTTTAAGAAAAGAAATTGGGACATTTCGGTTTTTGTTCCATCGAAAAAACTGGCGAGAACTTATGCCAACCTTAAAAAATGCATTTAAAAATTAATGAATGTGGTGGTAAGCATATTTACTACGACCTTATAAAAGGTTAAGCCATGAAAATTAACTTCTGTATAGAAGGTATGGCTGTTAAATGCAATGAGACAAGATTTGGCCTCAATTACTATGTACATAATTAAGTTAATTTCTTTTTATAAGATATGGATATTAAATATAATGTGACAAGATTTGGCCACAATAACGTACAAAATTCGGGTACAGTTCGCTCTGTGATCAAAATAGGAAAAGCAACTAAATGAATTGTAGTTTTTTCACTATTTACTAGAAAAAGGTAAAAGTTGAGAGAAATTCTTAATTTATTGCATTCATTTACAACACCAAATAAATGTTAAAATTTTGAATGACCATTGATCTGAAATCTATTCAGTTATGAAGAAAAATCACTATATTTATGAAATTAATTCGGCAAAATGCTGCTTGAAATGCAATACTACGTTCGTCTCTAAACTTTCTTATAACTTAAACCTTATATCATTTGATTGCCACATTTCTTTTCCCTCTTTTTTTTTTGTATTTCTTTACTAACGAAGTAAAAGAAATTTTGTATGGGATATTAAGGGTTTAAATTTTCCACTAGGGAAATCCATGATTTATTTGAACGACGAAGAGAAAGAATTGTGTAGTAGACAGATGTTATTCCATTTTAAAAGAAACCGTTTTTTCTTGAAGTGTATAAATTTCTAAATGATTTGCAGAAACGGAATGGTTCATTTTAGATAATTTCGAAAGAAAACATTCCTCGTAGTACGTTCTATAAAACTAAATATCAAATGTTTTGAAATAATAATTGTTCGAAGAATCAAATAGTTATGATGTATTATTAGAGTTATAAATGTCGGTTTGAAACTGAAAACCTCTGGAATCGTTTAGTACCTTACTTCCTGAGTGAAGATATTTACTGTTTTATCATATTTTAGTTATAAATAGTTAAAATTTAGAAATCAAACAAGTTCTTGATAATTTTGTTTATTTTCAAAATCGAAGTCTGTGATTATTTGATGTCAATAAATTTGGACATAAAATTTAATAATACGTTGAGTAAAATTTAATATATACCATTAGCTCCATTTTATCAGATTTTGAAGTTGTTACTGCTTTTGTAGTTAATTCCAATTAGAAAAGTATTATCATTTAAAAGAATAAGTTTGAACTTTTGCAACGACAAATAACAATAATTTGCAATGACTTTTTCTGCCATTTTGGATGGACTTTCCAAAATGTTAATGCAATTTCTTTAATTAGAATTTCAGATCTCTGTGCGAGGATTCAACCCTTGAGAGTAAGGCTTATTGGAACTTTTTTCCCATTCAAAACTCATTTTTCGAGCGAAAAGAAATTTCGTGAGGTCTTTTTGCACTCGTGTCACCATTAGTAACCAAGTCATCCTAGATATCAATTAGCTCCCATTTCAATGTGAGGAACTCTAACATTAAACTCTTAATTTGCTGTCAAACAGATCGATATCAATTTTAATATTAGAAAATTATTACTTTTTTATAACTTCTCCAGAAAACAAAATTTTAAATATGAACTGAAACACCAGAAAATTAATATTTACAAAACAATGCTATCAAGGCAATAAAAAATGGAAAAAAAGCCAAAAACATTAGAATCACATCAAAGATTAAGGCTCCACTAAATGCAAATAAATAAATAAATCTTTAATTTTTTTATTCTAACGTACTGTACCTTAAATACAGCAAAATGATAAACGTAATAAAAAATTCCACAACAAATTAATAGAACTTCATTAAATTGTCTACAACAAAATACCAATACGAATTCAAAAAGTCACACATAAAAAAAATCGATGAAAATATTTACACTTTCTTACAATAATAGAAAATATTTTCACAAGTTAATTGAAAAAAATATTTTTCCAAAATATTCTTCTTCACACTGAAGTACATTTAAGTAGAGTATTTATATACAGGTGTACATCCATGCCAGGTTTAGAGAAAAAGTGAAATGATCTGCTCTCTAATTTCCAGAAGTCAGAGAAGCACAGGACACATTAAACACCAACATGTCTCTAACATCATAACTGATGTGATTAAATTAATGTTAAAATTATTCTTTTCTCACGAAATGGTGGAATCTTCTTATTATTTTTTATTTATTTTACTATTTCAGCAGGAATAATTTTTAGAGCACTTTATTTTTATCTCAAAGAAGCCTTCATAAAAACGTAAATGATTATCCCAAAGTATTGATGACGAAGTATGATTTCTAAATGATTTAAAAGAGATATCTCACATGTTTTTAAAGTTTAAGAAATGAGAGAGAAAACAAATTCTATTCAGCTTCCACTGAACAAACAAAAGCTTTTTTAATCCCTTGTTTTATATATTCATATCAAAAGTGGAAATTCATCTTTTAAAAAATAGTTATGATTTTCCTAACCCTTTTAATTTGTTCTTATAAAGAAACGGTTTATTCATTTCTCAGCAAGAAGGATTACTTGATTATTTATGATTTAGAAGAAGAGAAAGTAACGCATTTTTATTGACAAAATGTCTCACTTAATCCATACAGAACGTGGCGTCTAATAGTTCCTTTTAATTATTAATAAAATAACCCATATTAATCCTTCCCTTTTGACTAATAACAAAATAAATAATAACTAATAATTATTTTATTGTTTATTTTATTATTTACTATTTAATTATTAGCTATTTTTTATGAATGAGTGGATTAGATTTGCAGATTATCTGTGCTTATATTGAGACAAATGGAACGAATTCATTCATACATCAGAGTGGTGAAAAAACAAAATAAATAGGCAACCATTCTATGGTTTTTTAAAATTAGAAAACACATAAATAGAAATTCCATGATGAATTC